>CAKALU010063375.1:5107-27414 GCA_916700995.1 Hozukius guyotensis | reverse complement strand
GTAACTGGGCCTCCACACAGTCAGATGTCTTGCAAAGATGAAGGCATTTTTTAATGACTTCACTATTGGGACCACGTTCTAACACCATTCTATATCGTTTTAAAGGATAAGTCTGATGATATTTTATATTTTATTCTGGTGAACAAATCCCACGTGCAGACACAAACCAACAATAAATGTATCCCACTAACAAGTACTGTGTGTCCATCCAAAGCCAGATATACACTCACCGGCCACTTTATTAGGTACACCTTGCTAGTACCAGGTGATCTTCTGCTGCTGTAGCCCATCTGCTTCAAGGTTCGACGTGTTGTGCGTTCAGAGATGGTATTCTGCATACCTTGGTTGTAACGAGTGGTTATTTGAGTTACTGTTGCCTTTCTATCATCTCAAACCACTCTGCCCATTCTCCTCTGACCTCTGACATCAACAAGGCATTTCCGTCCACACAACTGCCGCTCACTGGATATTCTCTCTTTTTCGGACCATTTTCTGTAAACCCTAGAGATGGTTGTGCGTGAAAATCCCAGTAGATCAGCAGTTTTTTAAATACTCATACCAGCCCGTCTGGCACCAACAACCATGCCACGTTCAAAGTCACTTAAATCCCCTTTCTTCCCCATTCTGATGCTCGGTTTGAACTTCAGCAAGTCGTCTTCACCACGTCTAGATGCCTAAATGCATTGAGTTGCTGCCATGTGATTGGCTGATTAGCTATTTGTGTTAACAAGCAATTGAACAGGTGTGCCTAATAAAGTGGCCGGTGAGTGTATTTTACTCCTCTGTGCCATAGAGCTCAATTGTTGTCCAGGAGCCCAACCAGAGCGTTTCAGACAGAGGGTGAAAAGAGGTGCTGCAGCCGGTATGAGACAAGTAAAGCGTTTTTTGAACATTAAAGCAGGTAAACATGTTCTAGTAGAAACCCCAAATACAAGTATGCACCTGCAAACAAGCATAATAGGTACCACATGTTGTAAAATGGTGCTGAAAATAATCCCTAATAAATGCACTTTTTTACTCCTGTTTGAGTAACATTTGCTAAAGGAGGGAATTACTGAACCGTTTATAAAGAAGTAGTTCAGAGTCTGGGGAAATATCCGTAAAGCTTTCTACTGGAACTCTGTCTCGGTGCAGTGACTGTGTGCAGCTTCTCGGAAGCTTGTGGTCACAGTGAGGTTGCCAGGTTTGGTACCATTGGGCCTGTAAAGAGATCTTACTAACTGCCTGAATAAGAAGTACTCCCTAAAAATGTTGAATGATTCTTTTAAAATATGTATTTGTGACCCTTTTGTGTCTCTGGCTTGGGGCTGCGTGACAGACTTTTCATAGGATTTGTTGATGATGACAAATATAAAGATTAAAATCAGCTATATGCTTTAACATGGAACCAATGTCATCATGTAGTTACATGCAGGATTTAGATGACAGAGCGGTTACTGCATCTTATTCCCATCAGACAAGTTAAGCTATTAAAGTGGCCTATATGTTATGTATTGTCAGTATCCGTGTTGATACGACAGATTTGATTCAATAGATGTGTTAAGAGTGTGATCCAAATCCTCAATCACTTACACTTTTATCTGATGCGGATGAAAAGGATTAGTCCAGTTTATGTTGGAACCAGAGCTTTTGACTCCCGATATCCACTCAGCCGACTGCAGCTCCGCACTTCACAAATCTCAAGTGGATATAAGAGAAACATTTGAATAAGACTTTTCCCCTTTGGATCTCAATTCAAATACAGCTGTTACAGTCTGTTCACACGCTTAACCGTTGAAAATGATGTCACAGCTGCCACCGCGGTATGGGACTCACTGCGAGTAGATGTTGTAACAGCAGTTTCTGGTTACGCCATGCGTGGGGGTAGGATAGGATAGAGGAGAGGAGATGATGGATATAGGGGGAGGAGAAGTGTAAGATGTTGCAGATGAAAGTTTTGGTGCTGTACTGTTGGGTTGGATGTTTACTAAGGGTGTAAGAAAACACCGATACACATGAGTATTGCAATATTATGTTTTGCGATACTGTATTGATTCTCCAAAACGCTGTATTGATTTTTAATTAAATCTTAAGCCACCGGCTGATCCGGCCGTTATTCTGTCTTTCAGAGGTTGTAGCCAGCTCAGTTTTAAAGCTAGAGTGAAAATACTGGCATCATATGATACTAGAAAACCTAAAGAATCCATTGGTACCAAACTGGCATGGCCATTTTCAAAGGGATTCCTTGTTGGGGTGTAACGGTACGTGGATTCGTCCCGAACCATTCATTTTTATTGTTCAGCTCAGACCACGTCGGCAGAGACATTAAAATTATGACAATAGAATAGAAATAATTGGTTTCACTTTCGTATGGCGCTTTGTAGGCGGACGTTTTACTGGCGTCCTTTGATAGTCAGTCACCTTCAGTCCAAAACACAAGTTCTTAAAAGTTTGTCAATACAAGTTCTTTGGTGAAAGTGTCGGCTCCATGGGAGCTCCGACAGCAGGGTTGCCAGGTCTGTGTGACCAAACCAGCCCAACAGCCAATAAAAACAGCCCAAAAAAACAGCCCAACACCAGAACTCAAAATATCCCCCTGCCAAACACTGCTTTTAAAGTCCAACAACATTGCTGTCATTGCCAAATGTAATGTAATATCTACACAGTAACACCATAAATGTTAAGTATGCCAGCATTAAAATCAGTTTTCCCTAAACCTTTAACCTAGGTCCCAAAATTGCCTTTTTAAATAGATATAGCATTATCATAAATAAAATAAAATAGCTCAGTGAACATGTAGCTTCACACTAACCTGTGTGTGACATGTCCTATGTCCATGTGTGCAGGCTATGGGCTGATCTAAAGTCAGTTTGATAGGATTAGTTTTTTGGGGGGGATATTATTCATGTAATTTGCGCGCAAAATAGGTCTTCCCATCCAGTGGACACAAAATTCAACCCACTTCAAAAGTAGCCCAATTCCGCCCATACTGACGCTTTGTCAGACTCCTTGGCGTCACTTTTCGGTCGCAGTAAACACGTTCTTAATGTTGTGAATTTAACAAAAACATGTGCTTAGGTTTAGGCAACAAAACCACTTTAGTTAGGTTTAGGAATATACAACATAGTTGGACTTAAAAGGGTGCCTTGTGCGTCGGTATCTAACGCCAACGGCCGCAATAAAGTGTCAGTTTTTGACGCACTGAGAATGAGAACGGGTGAACTGGTGATAAATATGACATATCACATTCTGTGTGTGAAAGGTCAGTTTATGGAAGATTCAGTAGTTTGGTCCACGAGGCCAAAGCTTCAAAGTTGCGATGAATGACTTACACGTCAATTACATCATCAAAAGAAAAGAAGGGGCTGTTGGAAAGCGCTCATTTTATTATCTAAGGCGGCTCCTTTCCCTTTGAATTAAAGAGGTGTAATTCTTTCACTTACTGAACAACTTAGATTAGAAAGATTTCAGTTTGTGTCAAAATCTTAGCCAGAAATTTCAGGGTGATGTCTCACTCTGACCTTAATTTGATTCTCAGATCACTTCTGGTTCGGTCACATTTTCAACGCTTACAAAATCACTGACACTACTTTGTTTAACTTCCTCTCTACTATTCGTTCACCCTGTATGTTGTGCAGATGAAGTACGGGGGCACCAAGGACACAGTGGTCCAGTTTCTCTTCTACCAGCCAATCAGGTACCAGTGGAGAGAGACTGACTTCTTCCCCTGCTCGGTCACCTGTGGAGGAGGTGAGGTGACCATCGGTCTTCGTGTTTGAGTAATGGTTTGACATTGTTTGAGTTTTTATTGATCCTCAGCTTTTTGTGTATCCAGCTTCATCTGTGTCCGCTCTCCTCCCCCAGGCTATCAGCTGAACTCTGCAGAGTGCACAGACATCCGGTCCAACCAGACCCTGCCTGAGCATCATTGCAACAGCTATCCTGAAAACACCAAACCAACACCAAAACTCAAGGAGTGCAACATGGACCCCTGCTTTGAGAGGTAGAAATCATCACTAGTTGCTACATAACTACATTTATGATCAAACTGACGAATGTTCTATCACACAGACCGGTGACGGTTATGGAAAGTTAAAGTTACATCTCCTCTCTCGCTGATTATCTTCTCAGCTCATCTCAATGCTTCTTTTATGAAGGGCTGGATCGATGGAGGATTTAATCACGAAAGCTAAAGAGCAGAAATGCTAAGTCAGCAGTGCAGTGTACCACTTTATTATAACCTTGAAGAGCAAACTGCTATTAATATGCACTCTGTGTGGACTTACATTTAGCTTTCCCAAGATTCTAATAACCTCATGACTAGGACTAATACCTGGATGGATATCACAGTCTCATACAGTGTTTTCTGATATTTTCTATCCTCCAGTGATGGATTCAAAGAGGTGAGACCGTATGATCACTTCCAACCTCTGCCTCGGTGAGTCACCATTACAATCCTTCAGTCTAAAAAAGTTACTTCACTGCTGTCTTTCGTCTATTGTTTGACGTGTTTCCAGTTTGGCCGGGGTGTTGGCTGAGATCTAACACAGGACGTGAGTGGGCAGCAAGTGCTCATAATTCTGTGATATGATTACTGGTTGGAATACATCCACTGAAGCACCCTGAAGTAGGAGAAGTTACAGTAAATAAGAGTTACGGAGAGTCACCTGAACACGTTGAAGTCTCGGGGAGAAATGCTGTAAATCGTCCACAAAAGTTGCTTGGAGGAATTTATCTACATAAAAAAGTGACATGACATTCAGCCTTGCAGTTTCATATTCCTACTAGAAAATAATTTATGTTTTATTTATTAATTTATTTGTTGTGGTCACTTTAAATGTTACATTTTTTTCTTAAATTATACACATTCTTAAAAATTTTTTTTTTTAAAAACCACACTGTTCCCAACATAACTACAAAAAGGTTAAAGATAAAAAAAATAGTATATCCCAATTTAAATCTCAATATTTGAATGCAATGACAATTTTCATAACAGCCACCAATGCACACAAGTAATCAAATATAACAGTCATGGTCTGAAATCGTCAGACCATCCGGCACTTTGGCGGACAGGGAAAACACTAGTGATGGGAGTAGAGAATCGGTTCCTGTTGAGAACCGGTTCCTAGTTGTCCGATTCTTTGGCATCTCATGCCTCTGTGACTATCGATTCCTCTTATTGATGCTTTCCGACAGTTACGCATGCACAATGAGGCAACGGCATATGCACGCTGTATCAGTTTGTTTGGGACCGTAGACACGGTGGAGAGAAAAAAAAGCGCTCAAAAGCATAGCGCTACTAAACCTGAGGGGATGCACCCTATTTTTTCCCTGATAATGTGACACTGTGAACAACAAATCTGTGTTGAAATCAGAAGAAGGAGAGTTAGTAACGCTACCTGTTAGCAGCCGGCGGGCAGCTCAGTCCTGCTTGGTTAAATAACGGAGCTACTAACGTTAAAGGAGGTTCCATTATGGTGCGCTCAAGCTCTGTTCAGTAAAAATGAGTATTTGGCGAAAGTAAGGTCTAACTTTATCATGATGTGTTCAAATGTCATCTCGTAATTTTTTCGACATACTAAACTATGAATATTTTTATAATTTTCGATATACATGTACTATACTATGACTTTTTCCGTCAAATTTTTCAACATACTATACTATGATACATAATATATGAATATTTTCATTTTTTTTATTTTTGCGAGAAGCTTGAATAAATACAGTTGTTTTCAGTTTATTTAATTTATTATTTAAATAGAAATACAATAATTTATTTCCTAATCATTTGAATTGTGGGTTTTTATGCAAATAACCACTATAGATGACAATAACAAAGTACAGCACAGTGCTGTGTACAGTACCCTCCCATCCCCTCTCCTGGAAGCTACGGTGTAATTCGAACACTGTAATTTACCATGCATATAATGTTTTTTTTTGGTCTAAAATGTTATTCCTTCATTTAGCCCAGAGATGTAAGAATATATCTAAAATATCGAATATCGCGATATTATGTTTTGTGATACTGAATCAATTCTCAAAACCACCGTATCAATTTTTAATTAATAGTTTACATGCAAAGATTAAGTCAGTCAATACTTTATTTCATTTGTAAAGAGATGTGTCCTCTCAAAGTAGTGCTATGATGTTGGATGTTACAGGGACTGTGATAAATGCAAATTCCACTGCTCTGATTGCATAAAAAAGTTAACTTTTTTAACTCAGATTTTATGCATGTGATAGCATGTTCTTTATACTATGACAGTTTTCCTAAAATTAGATTAAAATATCGCAATATATTGAATCGTAACCTCTGTATCATGATACGTATCGTATTGCCAAATTCTTGCCAATACACAATCTTACATTTAGTGCATGGATTTCAAAAGTTGCAGATCAAATTTCTTGCCTGCCTTAGTGAGTTAATTGTGATGGGAAAAATAAAAAAGTCCTGATGAGCATGTTTATGAACAATGGAAATGTGTTTTTAACCACAAATCACACGGAAGGCCATAATAGAAAATAAAATATAGTCAGGCCTTCCCTGCTCCTCATAGAAAGTCAACCGTCCCTTCCTCTAAGCCCTCCCATCCCAAAGAAATAAATGAAATCCCCAACTCAACGAGCAAACGGTGAAAAGAAATCATCTTCATTTCATTGTGTCTTAAAAGCAGTTACTCTCAGTTAGTGCTCTTCCACAGCAGCTGTCTCCCAAAGTAAAGCGTTACCCATCAATCAACACTTCTCCTCTCCTCAGTCTGACTTCCATCTATCCATCGGGGAGAGACTGCTCCAGTTTTGCATATGATTTATTTTTTCTTTTTGAATTCCTCCCAAAAGTTAGTTGGCTGTGCGCTCCATCCATGTGGTGTTTTGAGCTCTGTGAGTTCCCATCGGGTGCGACTGCCTGCCTCACACTCCGTCACAGGGAGAGAACCATAATAAGTTTCCTCGTTTCCTTTAGACTTGCTAGGCTGTGTAGCGCCGCAGCACGCTGCTGCACACCGGCATATGTTCAGTGCAGAAATGTGTGCGTGGAATCGGTGCCGAGAGAGAGTTCATTGATGTGAGTATACCCGTACTGTGGGTGTGAGGCTTTTCCCCCCAGAGGACCCTCTTGACTTTAATCTCTGCTGAAGTCCAACAACTGTTGAAATGTTACAGTGAATTATATTATCACTGCTATGTGCTGCACACTGGATGCATTTTTATTGTGTCGTCTGTCATCTAATAATAATACTGTAAATATTACAGTATTGCTTTGTACCTATGATTATTAATGTCCACAGTAAAAACTACAAAAATCAGTGGTTTGTTTTTTGGAGCTTAATAATTGGGGAAATGGCCTCATTTTAATTTAAAGGGGAACACCACCTAAATTAAGGCCTCGGAGAATACTCTCTCTCAAAGCCAGAAACCAGAGAAGTAAGTCTCAAACTTGTGATGTCATAGGGCAGAGGTTCCCAAACGTTTTGGGGCCAGGGACCAAGCCCCCCAGAAAGAGCGCCGGTCGTTGATGCCAATTTCCGTAGTGGCCAAACGGCGGTACTACAACTTCCGTGTCCGTCACGTGATGCCATTGGGCCCAAAAGGACTTTTTCCTTCCTTACATTGGGAAAGAGACATCTGTAACTCAGCGGATAATTTTTTTTTGAGGTGAGTCAACTTCCCAGTACGAACACTCTAATAGCTCTTATTTAAATACTTAGGTCCTAAAAGTTGTAAAACGCACTAATAGCGGAATCCAAAGTTATTTCCCTTTTTCCGTTCATGTGAATGAGACCCAGACCGAGGCTGGAGCGAGGGCTGGGAGGCGGAGTTAAAGGAAACGCTCCTGTGCCTGCTCCATGGGCCCAATGGATGCGGAAGATCCGGGTACTTTTCCAATCGGAAGTCGAGCCATTTTTGGCTTCATGCGCCACTGAGCAACTTTCATAGGAATGAACGGGGCCCCGCCTCCAACGCTGTATCCAGTTCTCGTTATTCATCCATGGCTAACACGGGGAGAACATGCAAACTCCACACAGAAGGGCCGCAAGCCGATTATTGCTGTATTATTGTATTTTGTAGGAGCACCCAGATAATCATACAAGAGTTCAGAGGACTGATTCTTTGTATTTTCAGTATCCAGAGGTTTGATGTGGTGTTTTGCTTCATGGAAAAAACATTGTCATATTTTAAATTTAGGTCTGGACATTTTATGAAGATCAAACAATGTTAGATGCATCTTTAAGTGACATGAGGAAGCATTAAGCTCGGCTCCTGTCCTGTGTTGTGTTGTGTTGTGTGTGCAGCTGGGAGCAGGGCCCCTGGACCCAGTGCTCGGTGTCCTGCGGTGAAGGCGGCGGCTGGCAGGACCGCAGCGTGCTGTGCGTGGAGGAGGACACCCACGGACAGTTCTCCCAGGTGGAGGAGTGGAAGTGCACCCACTCCCCCCGACCAACCACCCGACAGATCTGCAACACCTTCGCCTGCCCCCAGTGGGTGGCCATGGAGTGGTCTCAGGTCAGTGTTTACACCAGCCATAAACTCATCTGAGCAACCAGACGGCTTCATTCAGAGGTATAAATTTCACCTTGTTTTTTATTAAATTAGTTTTCCGGACTTCCAAAGGGGGAATAAGATCAATCTGAGGGGTCACAAAATGATTAACACAGGAAGAAAGCAGAATTTTATTATTATTTTTTACTATTATTTGTATTATTTTTACAGCCTTTTTCCCCGTTTCTTAAAAATGTCTGAATCATTTTACTTCTTCACTATTCAAATGGACTGAATGTGACTGAACTGGTCACAACCGGTAGACGTATAAACTGGTGGGATCACAAGTAGAGCCAAAACATATTGGGAATCGATAATGAAAATAACTGTTAATTGCTTGAATTGATTGATGCCACTTGTAAAGTGTATAACATGTGAGATAACGTGTGTGTGTGCTGCCGTCCCGCTGCAGTGCACGGTGACGTGTGGCCGTGGCCTGCGGTACCGGGTGGTTCTGTGCATCGACCATCGTGGGCAGCACATCGGAGGCTGCGAAGCGTCACTCAAACCTCACGTTAAGGAAGACTGTCTGGTTCCCATCGCCTGCCACAAAGCCCGAGGTAGGACACTAAGAACTGACGGAGAGTCTCTGTGTGTGTATTATAAGGAAGCTAAGACCATAACGGACAGGTAGGGGCTGCAAGTGATCAACAACTGCTAAAAACGAGCTTTACCGTGTCTGTTGCAGGTCACATTTTGACCCTTTGTGGCTCAGAAACTGACATCCATAGTTTGGTCTCATTTTGATCCGGAACATCTGCAGATTCATTCCATATCCGATATGTTAGAATCCACTAAAGTTAGGCACAATACGAGATGAATAAATCCACGTTTTTGTTATCTTCACCACCATCTTGACTGTTAGGGAGCCGGGAGGGACAGCTGAGTGAGATTCATCTCTTCTTAGTTTGGGAGGAGAGAGAGAGACACACCTGGTGATGATCTGCACTCTACTGACTGCACTTTTCTAGTTGTACATGTATGTGATATATGACTTTTACATCCCATTAGATACCTTATATTATCTGCACTCTGAAAAAATACATAGCAGCGTTGCATACACGTATTATATACTGAACATTTGGGAACAAAACTACAGACCATGCAGTACTAAAACATTGCATGTACAAACAACATACTGATCCAAAGGTCAATTTAAAATAGAAGCCACGTAACATAGTACATGTTAATAGAGCACAAATATAATATAAAAATGTGTTTCTTACTCTTATAGTGTATGATATATAGTAGGCTGAACGCACTGTAGTTGTGACTCAGGGCTCTTTTTCAGTCATGTTTAGCGCATTAGCTGTTGTGTGTGTGTGTGTGTATGTGTGTGTGTGCGTGCTGTCCTCGATGCCCACCAGTCACCACCTCCACCATAAAAACAGCAGGCTTCATTTGCATCAGCTTCCATCACGAGGCCTTAATTTATGATCCGTCCTCCACCGCAAACGAGCATCGCTGCTCATTAAACTGCTGGATTCTTTAAAAGCTCGTCATTCTCTCCCAGAGAAGCTCAGAGTTTTGCACGCACGCATGTGTACGGTACGTCTCTAAATGCCACTTAAGAGTTTTCGCCCATAATAATAGAACTCTGTATTAGACGCCATGACTCAGATACCTCTCTGGGAGACACAGACACAGACACAGACACAGACACAGACACAGACCTTTACGCCGAGTTCCATTTAAAGAGAATACAAAATGATGGACTGTACATAAAGATATTAGCTGGCCTTTGGGCTGAAGGGTGATTGGGTTTTGGGAAATGGTATTTATTTTTTTAGTTGCAGCCCAAAGTGCTTCACAGCAGTAAAAATAGACATAAAATGAGCATTAAATAATAAAATAGTATGAAATAGCAATGCAGAAAGTAAAAAAAAAGAAGAAAAAAAAGGGTAATAGTATAGAATAGCATCATAAACATCAATAAAAATAGTGCTCATTTAAGACACAATCACAGTGTGAGTGTAAAGGGGTGGAATGCATCAATAAAATAGCCCTCACTTTTAACTGCCTTACATTAAAAAAACGGTCATTAAATTTTTCCCATCATTCATACATATTGATTTTCATCATCTATAATTATTTAGCCTCATGGTCCATTATCAGGGAAAAAGAACAAAACATTATACATGCCCAACACTGGACTATCGATCAGCAGCTTAAGTGATGCATTTTTAAATGGTATTTCTATGAGGATTTGCTGCAGGATTGACGTATGTAAAGAGGGCAGCTATTCCAGTGATTGATGGCAGGATAAATGTCGCTGCATTTGGTAATTATAAAAACTCGAGTTTGGTAGAATAAATGCTGTTACTAAAGAATGTGACTGTGCTTAAGGCGAGTCTTTTCTCTACTGGTAACCATGACAGTTTATGATGCATGATGTCTGTGTTTGTCCTAATGGGAGAAAGTGTTCTTTCCCCAGATTTATAAATCTCTCTTGTGAGAAAAAAGGGACAAATAGTTACATCACAAATGTGTGGTTCATGAACGTGTCGGCCATATGCAGAGGACAGCAGTCCTGTCTCTTTGCTTTCCTCATCACTATCAACTAATAGCAAATAGGACCAATTTGTCAAGTCTGAGAAAGATAAAATACTCATGGAACATGCACATAAAGTGTACCTATAATATAATGCAAGTTCAGCAACACATGCTGCTAAGTTTTTCTAGAGAAGTGCGAGAAGTTGTGCTGTGCTTACTGTGATTTTCTTGGCGCGGCGAAAAGCCGTTGTTGCGCCATGCAAGCCGTTGGAAATAATGTGTTTCAGAGCGGCCGTCGCCACATTCTGTGTGAAAGGCCCACAAGGGAACACGTTGACCGTGGGCATTTTGAAAGGTCAGGTCATTTTTAGGTCAGATAATCCTTTATTATATGTTGATGTAAAGTGTTAGAGCCATGCAGTAGGTCCACGCCTACTCACCTCCTGCTGGGACAGCTCTGAGTCCTGCAGTAGACAGGATGACGTCCCCAGGTTATATAACTTTTTGGTCCAGTTAGGATCCTCTGATGTGCTTGATGAGTTCAGGCCCTGATCGCTGGTGTTAGACTGGGATGACTGGAGGTGTAACTCATTTTCTGTCTCTCTTCTGTCAGAGTCCCTGCCAGTGGAGGCCAAGACGCCCTGGTTAAAACAAGCCCACGAGCTGGAGGAACAGCACACTGCTACAGAGGACCCCACGTGAGTACACACACATTTACACACATAGACAACAGGCATTGCCTTCTCTTGGTTAAGTCCTAATGTTGTGCTCTCTCTACCTAAAAGTGGAAATTTGTATATATTTTAAAGTTTTACACCTTATTGTTTCATGACACCACCCCGTCTGTGTATATACTGTACCAGTCAGAATGGCATTGCTTCACTGTCTACATAGACATACAGTAGGGCGTTTTCACAACAAACCATCGTCCGAATCAGAGTGAAATTTATAGTTTTGGTTCTATTTTAGTTCTATTTAGTCTGATTCGGTTTCACATTATTTGCTGAGGGGCATGTACGAAATATTTGTTTCAGCTTGAGTGAGTCAGGTACAATGTGTCTCTAAAGCCTCTCAGTGTTAAGATTCTCCTCCTGTCGTCACTGACGTCCTGGTGTTATTGAATCAGAAATGGAGGAAAATAATCTTGTATGTGTCTGTGGTCACCTAGAGCTACGATCGTACATCATATCTGTACAGAGACCAGACCAAACTATGTGTATAAACGACAGACTGTCTATGGTAGAAACAACAACGTTGCTGCCGCATTTATGCCTAGATGACTTTATCTTGAGTGTTGATGGAGCAGCTGCATAGCCTGGCACTGATCGATCCAAACTCCATTCAGAAAACAAGCATTTTAAAAGTTGTTTACTCGTCGTCTTGCGGACAGACCTGACCAAGCATGAATTCAGACTTTTTAGAAATCAACATCATTATGTAGTTATTTCGGCTTCCTTTTGATATGTTTATTGCAATTAAATCTCAGCACAATCTGTTTATTTGGGGTTCATACCACAGCAGCGACGTGTGGCTCGCTGAATACAATGGATACAGTTCGTTGAATTCACTGAGGTGATGTTATGAACCCAGACACGACGGTGTTTGGTTTTCCGACGTATCTGGGACTTCCACAACATGTAAAAAGCAGAAATAGTGGTTATTTTGGCCATGGTTGACAAAACATTGTTGGTGTCCATGGAGGTAATCCCCCCCTCTCCTCTCCGCAACATTAGTGATCAGACTGCTCTGAAACCGCATCACAACATCACTGCAGTTTTATACCAAAGTGGACAGACAAATAACAGAACCTACTTGCCAATCTGGTGAGATTCTCATTGTGACTTCACAAGTGACTAGGATGCTAATTCAGGCAAGATACAGACATTTTGAATAGTACATTTGCATGTCTGAAAGATTCTATATAATGTCAGTAGATTCAGCATATATGCACTCTTTATTCATGCTAATCAAACACTTTTCAGGCACATCGCCCTACACTCACACACACAGCTTATCCAGAGCTGTGTGAATCTGTCCTGCTCTGTTTCCTCTCTCTTTGCTGCTGATGATAAGCATGTGATTATTGCCTGCTGCTCCGGGCCTGGTCAGCTCTGATAGCCTCCCTGGGATCCATCAGTTCTCAGAGCTCACACACACCTCAAACCCTTTGCACACACACCTACGGCAAATCTCCATCACATGCAGCCCGGCAAATCTTATGTAAGCCACATTAATTTGATGAGCATGTGAAGCTCAGCTCTGGTGGTTACCCTGCATGCTACAAAACCCAGGGTTAATACCCCTGCATGCATTAAATGGATATTCCAGCTAAATTAAATCTAGTATCAAAGAGTATAACAATCACACACGTCCCCCTGTAGGTTTGAAGGATGGCTCTGAAAAGTTTGTAACTTGAATTTTCTAGGATGCCCTTACCAGAGAAACATGATTTATGTGTAACTTTTCTTCACAAGCAACAATTTGTGTGAATAATGACAAACACAGAAGTAGCATAACGTTAGAGGTGTTAAATGGGAGCAAGAATGGGAGCATTTCTATTGTTTCCACACGGCTCTCAACATGGCGACAGCTGAGACGACGATTCGGAACGGATATGACATCACATACTAAAACAATAAAAGTGGTAACTTCGTTCTACCTCCGCATAGACTCAAATTAAGCAAATATATTGATTCTGGCATTAAAAAAATTAAAGAATATTTAAAAATTAAAAAAAAAAATTACGATACATAGGTGAATCGATTCCTAGACATTAATAGACTATTTTGACAGTTTGGGTCACAGGGCGTATCGAAATGTCGCATACCGAACCGAACGTCCTGTACCAAACTGTTTGGGACAAACACACACACTGTTCCAGCCCTAGTACCAACTGTACAGTGTCGTGACCTAAGACCAGGGGTCTGCAACCTGCGGCTCTGGAGCCACATGATGCTCTGTAGCTCCTCTCCAGTGGCTCCCTGTGGATTTTTAAAAATAGAAATGAATAACTGTTTTTTGTTTACATTTTCATTTTTATTTATCATTGTTGTAGGTCTAATGTACAATGGTACAACAGAGTATTAGGGCCACATTGAGGGAAAAAAAATAAATCTGAGATTTCAAGAATAAAGTCATAATATTATGAGAATAAAGTCAATATTATAAAGTAGTAATTTCAGGAGTTATTTTCTTTTTTTCTCGTTAAGTTATGACTTTATTCTTGTAATATTACACTTTTTCTCGTAAAGTTATGACTTTATTCTCGTAATATTACAACTTTTTTTCTCGTAAAGTTATGACTTCATTCTCGTAAAGTTATGATTTTATTCTGGAAATCTCAGATGTTTTTTCCCTCAATGTGGCCCTAATACTCCGTAATACATTTTCACTTTAGCCCTCACTGCATTAGTCTTATATATTATATACTTAGACTATAAACTGTGTTACCTTCATCACAATGCTCAAATGTTTTGCGGCTCCAGACAGATTTTCTTTTCTTTTTTCTTTTGCCTAAAATGGCTCTTTTGATATTAAAGGTCGCTGACCCCTGGTTTAGACCAACAGACCATGGACTATAAATAGGCAATGGCACAGACCTTAGTTGTAAGCTAGCTATAGTAGCGACGCACCAACTGTGTGTGTAGGAGTGTGTCTGTGTGTGTTTGTGGTCAGCTCAGCCTCTGACTGAACTCATCAGAAACAGTCTCTGTTGTTATTTTGTTCCAGTCGTTCTCCTTTTCCTTTGTCTTTGTGAAGCGGATTCATAAATCCCTTCTGTAAACAAGCATTTTTTGCTCAAGTCGACACATTTTAAAATGTTAGTGAAGATAAAGGCATGCAGAATGCATTGCAAAGGGAAAACGATCAGATCAGCCAGACAACATCTGTAGGTGGTCGCATTGCAAGTTCACCTTTACCTCCACCTTTTACCTCTATCTCAAACCGCCTGTCAAAAAGTCCTTCCACTGCAAAGGAAGAAAAAATAGAGCTCATATAGCAGCATCGCTTCAAGCTAGTCAAGGGATTGCTACAATGTGCAAGACATGCATGAATGTTAATAATCGTTAATGAGCTTTTTATTCTCTCTGATGTCATGTGACCCATTCATGCAGGGTTTTCCTTTAATTTCTCACCCGTCTCAAGAGAGCCCTACAGAAAGACTCACCTCCAGGGAACCTCTGCTCTCTCTGCTCACCCGTGTTCGGTTGCTGTAACAAGCTCACTGTCACACATTACCTCTGGTGCATCTGCCAGTCAGCAGCTTTAGGATTTCATTACATGAAGCAGCTGGAGTTAGGGTGGAAGGGGAAGAGACTCAGTGAACTGAAGCAAGTCATCATAGTCATGTTATCTGCCGTGTACAGATTGGAATGGAAAGTAAGAATGCATTGTACTTAAAACGTAGTTCAGTTTGAGGTACTGGCACTTACATTTATTAAAGATTATTAACATTTTTATAAAGAAGAAGCTGAGAATTGGATCCAGATAAGGAAAGTAAAGCATACAACGGACATAATCCCAAAACTGCAAAAAACAGAGTTTGCTCTGAGTGACCTTCATTCAAAAAGGCCTTGATGTAAGATTTATTTTTTTTCAAACTAGTGCTCCCCAAGGTCATACTGGAAGCGTGATTATAGTATAAGTCAGTCAGTCCTGCAGGCATTCTGCAGAGCCTTCGTTGAATTCATACTGACTTTCAATATTACGGCATGGTTTGGAGGGATGAGTGCTATCAACCAGAACCCCCTCAACAGGGTTGTTGGAGGATCAGCAGCGAGATCATCGGGCAGAAACAGGAGCCACTCAGCATCATCCATAAGAAACGGATGGTAAAGAAGGCCTCACAAATAGCTAAAGGCACTACACACAGCTCCGACTCCCCTAGACAGTGGCATAACATAAATTGGGGGCTCGTCCGGGATTTGAACCCGGGACTTCTTGCACCCGAAGCGAGAATCAAACCCCTACTACAACCTCATGCCCTCTGGATGTCGATATAAGAGAACCCTAAGAACCAGAAGGGCCACATCTAGTTTTGTCCCTCCCTCCATCTGTCTACTGAACTCTTAACCCCCAAAAACTGAAGGACAGTTCTCGTGGTCCCTCTCCCCACTTGAACTGTATGAGGACAGCTGGAAAGACTTGGATGTGACCCACTTGCAAAGCCTACATTGGGTTTGCTCATTTTGGCTGGAGTGTCCCAAGTCAAAAGGCAAAGCATCAGTAAGCCTCACACTGGAAGGGTAATCTTTCCAACCACCACGTCTCTGAAGACTCTCCATGTTTTCTCCAATGTCATACGCTTTGTGACAAACTTGCAGCGATATGGGATGGTATGGGACAAGTGGGTCCAGCGATCACCCTTTCTTTACAATGCAGACCCCCTCGTGTCTGTGGATGAATGTCTGGTTGCATTTCGTGGGTCGCTGTCCCTTCAGATAACGTATACCAAACAAACCGTACAAATACGGTATCAAAATATGGGCAGCATGTGATGCACAGTCCAGCTATGCCTGGATTATGCACCTCTCTCATGTCTCTACTTTTACTATCAAATAAAGGCAGAAAAAAGCATGCACTTGAATCCATAAATGCTTTGGCAATTTTACATGTTACCCTCATATGGATTGGTTTTCCATAAAAATGCTTACTCAAGATCTAGTAGAGCGTCTGTAAGTCCTCCTCCATGGCTTTCAACACCGTGTAACAGAGGCTGCAGTACATGGGATACAAGAAGGAAACTCAACGCATGCTTGTAGTGACAGGAGATACACAGCATACACACTGATTTTATGGGAGCATATTAACAGTAAACAGACAGCTCCAGAGTACAAGCAGTAATACTAATAGATACTGACATGTTTACACAAGTACAGCGGCAATGGAAGCCTCAGTAACACAGGGTCTTTGCTGCGCTCAAATCTCTGCAACGAACTTTAATATAAAAGCTCAATCACAACATGAAAAACAAGTCTGCCCAGTCTGCAGTATTCCACACGCCATGTTGAGGATGGAGAGAACGAAAAACAAAGGGAAACAGTGGTGCCAATGAAATACAGATTGCATCATATCTCTATAATATATATATATATATATATTGTGCAGGTGATCAGTATTCTTTAACTAATTTTCTCACTATCAATCACCGATTATTATCTTGCCAACACATTCTCACTCCCAACTCGTCAAATAAGAAAGTGTTGTGTTTGTTTGACCCATCCACCACCACCACCCCTCCCACACGCCGTAAGCAGACTCTCACACTGTGAATACTACGTTACTTGCTCGGACCGTTAAATACCACTGTTGGTGGGATTACATTGGAGTTAGTTAAAAGCCCGGTTCGTCACATACTGTTGCTAAAGGGTGCCTCCGTGCGTCAGTTTCCGATGCCGAGGGGGCGCTGCCCAAACTGCGATATTTGACGAGTTGGGAGTGAGAACGCGTTGATCTTGCTGGTTAGCCATTGCACTGTAACAAATGAATTAGCAGGCTTTACAGGCGTTCTTGGAAAGTGACAGAGTTGCGGAGACCAAGTGACTTAAACAGAACCATTGTGTATTCTGCCCCTTCTTCATACCAAGTCATTAGATGCAGGGCACGAGGTTGCACATAAGAAGACGTCTGTTTGCAAATCATGTTTGGCTTAGGAGTCTTATCATGATATAAGTTTCATGTACAGACAGCGGCATTTGTAGATGGAAAACAAAACATTTTCCACACAGTTCAACACAGCTGATAATCTGACTGAGCACATACCCATTCTCTTCTGTTTGCTGTTATTCTGCTCAATTCGTCGTTTATATGTGCTGTCAGTTTAGGTAGATACTTTGGCTTTGCCGAGCAAGACTAATTTTACTGCGTCGTCCTGCTGCTTTGATTGTTTGGTAATCATCTCAGAAAGATGCTAGAGATCCTGAAAGCCTGTTCAGGCAATCAGACCCACTTGGCATTACAATTTGTGCCATCTACTTTCATTGGCAAAGGCTTTGGGCACGAGTATTGTTGCACTCTCAGGGCACTTTAGATTGCGAGTGTGGGGCTATCCCCACAACGCGGCTTCTCAAGCCAAAAACAATTAAAACACCATTTGAACTATTTTATCCAGCCACTGACCTTAAATTGTAGAATAATGGTTAATAACAGCAGCAAAAACACTTTATTTCTGTTGCTAGCAGGTGGGATTTTGCCCCCCTTGCCCCAAATGATCCGCCACCTCTATGTACAGAAGTATGGAATTCTTGCATCTTATGGCAAATACAAAGGGCATGCTCCAATGTTTTATCAGATCATTTTCAGCATTCTTGGTTATCTTAATATGCACACCCTACCACTCTACCAGAGCTCATTGTAGTCTGTTGACAATTCTAAACTGAATTACAGCCGCAAGCGGCAGTTCGCGGGCTCAAGCCTTTTTTCGCTCAATAGAACGAAGCAGCAACGAGCGGGTTTCTGGCTTCACAAAGTCACTTCAGTTAATTTAATTCTGTCTAAATGAGGAATAATTGCAATAATTGTCTCGCCAGTCATAATTCTTGGGAAGCATTTTGTTTCATATATCAATAGCTTAATAAAAATATCCAGCAAGTTTGATGATGTTTGGACAAACTGTCATTGATTTATGGCCAAATTTGCGCCAGGCCCATGCACCTTTTGAACTGATGGCACCAACCCTTTGAGCGATTACAAAATAGTTTTACACACGTGGTTCAACATTGTTATGAAACTTATCCTGTGAGTTTTGTCATGATTAGACAAACAATCTCTGATTTATAGTCTGATTTGTGTTATGCTACGCTCATTCTTTGCATTTGTAGCCCCCCCCCCCTAGTGGTCGATTTGAATGAAACCTTCAGGGTATGTTTCAGGTACTCTTGTGGACACATCCTGCATGTTTTGTGATGATTGGCCTTTATACAGTCATGGCTATGGACTTATTGGCGTTTTCAGTCCAAACTGGCGGCAGCGCTACCACAGCGGTGTTGTCAAAAAAGCACCGGAGTTTCGCCCCTTTGCTTCTACACTCTTTGCCATGGCTCTCTCTGTATCCAGTATGTTCTCCACCTCTGTGTTCAGGTTCATACCTGGGCCCTGGTTACCGTGCAGCACCACCTGTGGGCCTGGCAGGCAGACTCGGGAGGTGAAGTGCCGGGTGCTGCTCTCATTCACCAAGACGGAGGTGGACCTTCCGGAGGAAGAGTGTGGCGAGGACAGACCCCAGCTGGAGAGGCCCTGCAACCAGGGGCCGTGTACCAAAGCTCCAGGCATCTCTGCAGGCCTCCAGGACCAGGAGGTCCCTTACATACAGACAGACGAACTGTACAGCTGGGACTACAGGGGCTTCACCGCCTGCTCAGCCACGTGTGCCGCTGGTGAGGTTTCTCAAATGGACGCTGGCAGTTAAAATGCTTTTGTCCATTCCTATTGTCCTCTCATGTCCAACTGGTTCTTGTCTGTGTCCTCTGCCCAGGGAAGCAGACAGCAGTTGTGAGGTGTGTTAACAGGAAGCAGAGAGAAGAGGTGGAGGACTCTCTGTGTGATTCGTCCAGCAGGCCGCCAGTAATGATCCGCATCTGTTACCCTGAGCCGTGCCCCCCAAGGTGAGAGACCACAAGGTCACAGGACACATAGAACAAGCCAGCCACAGTGGGGGGGCGAGGGTGAGTGAGGTCTGTCTGTGCTTGTGCACAGTTTAACTTTGAGCTCTGGATCACACATATGAATATTGGCTGCGTATTTCACACAGCGTTCTCCCTCCCCTTCCGCTATTTGCTATTTTGTAAGGGCAACGTCACTGCATCCTGCGCTTAGTGTTGCCCAAGATAATTAATAAAACACTTAATTTTACAGGTCCGCACATTTCATGGTAATTAGATGATAATTAGCAAGTAATCTATTTGAAATTTCTTTGGAATTACTGCCAAATTACCCCAATATATACCTAAAAATTTATTGAAAATTACTTCATTATAAACATTATTTCATTATTTAATTCCACTATAACTGGTAATTCATTTAATACATTTCCAGGAAAAGAATACAAAGTTAATTGATATGCTTTATTTCCATGTCGGCTGATAAATAGATAATAATTAGCAAATAACTTCTTTGAAATGTCTTTAAAAACTCCCTGAATCATGACATTAGCTACCAGGTTACATTTGTGTTGACAATAAGTCACACAACGGTGAGATTTGTGCCTGATCAGAAGTGTCTTCTATTAGTTTTCCACCTCCGATGAAGAGCAGCGAAACAGCCGCTTCTCAAGCCTAAGGGCCCTATTTAAACCATTATATGCTATTTTAGCGTATAATTATTAAATCATGTTTATAATAAAGTGATTTTTGATCAATTTTGAGCAGTAATTCCAAAGAAATTTCAAATAGGTTACTTGCTAATTATCACCTAATTACCATGAAATTTGCAGACCTGTAAAATTACCAAATAGACTTTACTAAGTTGGGTGGAAATGTAAGGGTTTTTGGTGATACTATTGTGGTTCTAGACCACAATCAGGGAGTTTATCTCAAAGATTCTTCTTTGTTTGCCAACACTCAGTGTGCAGGGAACAGGAGCTCATGTTTCTTTTCCACAACTTAATGAGATTTGAAAGAAGGGAGGGGAAAAGGCCTCCGGACATCAAAGCTGACGTCAGCAAATCTAGACCCAGAAACCAGGAGATTAGGATCAGACAACCAGTCCCTTAATCACTATTACAGTCCTTCTAATTAGACCCAGTAATTTGTAACATACACACCGACCACGTGGTTCCAATATTTGCAGCAAAACTCCTCTCTGCTGTGGTCTCCTTTAAAAGAATCCTTCATGCCTTCTACATTCACAGAGAGCAGAGAGAATGAACCGCAACTTTTAAAAAACGTAAATCATTTTCCTTACCATGTTAGAATAACTTGGAAATGAAGTTCATTGATGGAGTTTAGAGGAAAACTAAACAGAGCTGCCTGCATCGCTTTGAATAAACACTGGGATTACAGCTGGGAGTGCAGTCAGAGGGTTCGGGACCATTGCAGAGAGCTGGTTCTTTGTAGACTGATTTATATGCCATATTTGGCCATCCAAAACAAATACCTTACTGAATAAACACAATAAGACGTGCGGTCGGGCCGGGGCTATAGTGAAATGGTCGGGCTGGTAGAGAAACAGGAGTAGACTGTGTGGCTCCTGGGTACAGGGACAGGCTTTTACAGCAACACAAATGGATCTTTTGCTGAAAAAAGATGCAACATGCATCAATAATAAAACGTGTGGACTTTTCAGTATTTTAGTCCACCCAAAGGCACTTGTAACAGGTAATTGTTTTTTTATTCAGATAATGGATAAAATGAATTAGTTTCAATGATTTATAACACTCACTCATCTTCAACTGCTTATCCGGGGTCGGGTCGCTGGGGCAACAGCTCCAGCAGGAGACCCCAAACTTCCCTTTACCAGGCCACATTAACCAGCTCTGACTGGGGGATCCCGAGGCGTTCCCAGGCCAGTGTGGAGATATAATCTCTCCACCTAGTCCTGGGTCTTCCCCGTGGCCTCCTCCCAGTTGGTCGTGCCTGGAACACCTCCCTAGGGAGGCGCCCAAGGGGCATCCTTACTAGATGTCCGAACCACCTCAGCTGGCTCCTTTCAGCGCAAAGACCATAGGTGAGAGTAGGAATGAAGATTGACCGGTAGATCGAGAGCTTTGCCTTCCGGCTCAGCTCTCTTTTCCAATCCCATGTTCCATTGTCCCCTCACTCGCGAACAAGACCCCGAGGTACTTGAACTCCTTCACTTGAGGTAAGGACTCATTCCCTACCCGGAGTAGGCAATCCATTGGTTTTTACTGCTGAGAACCATGGCCTTAGATTTAGAGGTGCAAACCTCTAGGAGGGAGAGGCCGCAAACCGATCCAGTGAGTGCTGGAGGTCACAGACCAATGATGCCAACAAGGACCACATCATCTGCAAAAAGCAGCGATGAGATCCTCAGCACATGCACACTGCAAACCCTCCTCCCCCCGACTACGCCTCGATATCCTGTCAGGATTGGTGACAAAGCGCAGCCCTGGCGGAGGCCAACCCCCTACCGGAAACGAGTTTGACTTACTGCCGAGAACACAGCTCTTGCTTTGGGCGTACAGAGATTGGATGGTTCCTGAGAAGTGACCCCTCACCCCATACTCCCGCAGCACCTCCCACAGTATCTCCCGGGGGGTTTATAAAAACAACAAAAATAGAATAAAGTTTCAGTTTATTCGTCCATAAAGTCATTTGTACTTAGCTCCACCCTCTCGT
>CAKALU010063374.1:32528-72341 GCA_916700995.1 Hozukius guyotensis | reverse complement strand
TGGATGAGTCGTCGATGCGCTCTTGGAGTAATTTTGATAGGCCGGCCACTCCTGGGAAGGTTCACCACTGTTCCAAGCTTTCTCCATTTATGGATAATGGCTCTCACTGTGGTTTGCTGGAGTCCCAAAGCCTTAGAAATGGCTTTGTAACCCTTTCCAGACTGATAGATGTCAATGACTTTGTTTCTCATCTGATCTTGAATTTCTTTCGATCGCGGCATGATGTGCTGCTTTCTGAGATCTTTTAGCCTACTTAACTTTGACAGACAGGTTCTATTTAAGTGATTTCTTGATTGAACCGTGATTGGCTAGTGAAATCGAACTCAGCTTTCCAAAACATGTGGTTGATCACAGTTAATTCATGATTTAACAAGGGGGGGCAATTACTTTTTCACATAGGGCCAGGTAGGTTTGGATAGCTTTTTCCCTTAATAAATGAAATCATTATTTAAAAACTGCATTTTGTGTTTACTTGGGTTATCTTTGTCTTACTTTAAAATTTGTTTAATGATCTGAAACATTTAAGTGTGACAAATGTGCAAAAAAATAAGAAATCAGGAAGGGGGCAAATACTTTTTCACGGCCCTGTATATATTTATTGAAGGACAGATGCAAGTTATACAATGTACGGTATATTTTTCCTTCCATTTTTCCTTTCTTCAACAAACATATTCATTCTTTAGAAGTAAGTGTTTACATGTTGGGCTATGAAAAGGGGAAAAAAAACAATCTCTTGAAGGATAGTAACATAATATGGACTTCATACAATTCAAATGTATCAAGTAAACTTGATGGCCTCCTCCCTCAGCTGCTAGCTTTGTGGATAAATAAGTGGATGAGTTGGACATGGTTTTCGTGTATTTAGTTGCCTCATTCTTTGTTTTGTTTTTTTCACTTTTATGATTTTTGAATTGTGAATGCAGTCGCCAGACGTAAAAAGCTAACGTTAGGCTATAAACAAACTACACCACGGTCGCATGAGCGCGAGTACACGCAACGAGGCTGTAAAGGAGGACGAGTCGGCGTGACGACGTTTAGTAGTCTCATTTAGCCACTTTTTTAAGACACATAAAGGCATCAAAATTCACAAGTGGGGTATTTATTGATGTATTTTCTTTCGTAGAACAAAACATCTCTTCAGCTTGTGTTAACCACAGACTTTATATCAGGCATCTAACTAAAAGCCCGTTCAAAATTGACTTCCAGACGAGGGAACTGGAAGTGCCAAAATGCTAACTCATTTCCAGGTTTTAGGACTCATTCCTGCAGCACTCTATTCATTTGGCTTTGTACTTTAGCCAGCTTTGTTGAGTTGCACACATTTGTTAGCTCGGTAGCTATTTGTCTGCCTTTTGTTGCACCTCACCAACTGTCCTGTCAGCATTTTGGCATGTCAGGTAATTAAAGGCAGGGTCGCTAATCTTGAGAAACTAGCAAGACTACACTAGATTTTAAAAATGATCCAACCTAAACACCCAGCCCGGTGTTGCCAACTCTTTTCCAATGAAAGTAGCTAGCAGCACTGGCTCCAAAAGTTCCTAAATCTAGGGAGAAAGTCGCCAAGTTGGCAACACTGACAGTCCGTCCCTTCAGGCCTCCCTCCGAAGCCACTCCCCCAAAATTATCATTATGAACGTAAACAACGAACATGGCTATTGTTAGTACTCACAGCTGTCAAGCTAGCAGCTAGTGCAAGACTCCGGTGACACAGAATGAGTACACAGGCAGAGTGTGCGCAGGTAGACAGGTAGGTCTAATTACAGTCCTGCGACAGCCACAAATATCTTTTTTTATGTGAGAGCATTTGATTTGTTGCTGTCAGAATGTAATAAGAATTTCAACAAATATTTTTTTTAAATTGTATTCGAACGGCTCTACCAACTCTACCTTTAAAACAAATTGGAAACTGGAATGGTACTCGGAGAGCGCAGACCTCCGCCCCCCTCTCCGTTCAGCTTGCGCCATCATCCACGTGTATTTTTGTTTATGATGAGATCAGCTGTACGTAGCGGAGCATCGTAAAACACTTCATTCAAACTGGACAGAAACAAAAAAAAACATCTAAATCGTCGTCGTTACTCTTTCCAACAATCACCAAGTGTGCTTTGGTCGAACTCAACTGTAATTTCACAGAGTTTAATTTGCAAAAACGCTGAATCTACAGTCCAAATCCATCGGGGACTTTTGGAGTAATCCTGCTAACAGACAAACCAAGGAACCAACGCCTGCCTTGGCGGAGGTAATAATGTTTTTATGACACTCTAGATAAGTGATGATAGGCTGTGTGGAGTCAGAGGTGATTTCCCTTCCGTGTCTCTGAGTTGGATGACAACTATTTGCCACTTTCAAGCCACGTGTGAATAAGTGCTAAAATGTCCTGACCATCAGAAGGGAACTTCTTGAAAGAGTGAGTGTATTTGCAGCCATCATTGTGGTTTTCAAAGGACTTTGGTTGACCCTTGGTTGCTCATATTGATGAGGCATTTGAGTGTATGTTTTACAACCATAGACTGTAATTTAGCCGGTACATCCAGTATATGTTGCTTAGTTGAATTTATTTTCCACTATTTACATCTAAAAGCTAATGTGAACACCTTTATTGAGCAGGCAGTTCTTAACTGTCTCCTGCATGAAACCAGATGCAGCATCTATTTGTATTAGTGTCTTGTCTATAGTATATTTCTGTATTATCAATCACTCACTTAGTGTCCCACGCCCTCTCTGGATCCCTGACCATGATCCATGGCAGGAAGCAGCAGTGTCGGGAGGGAACGTGGGTGCCGTTCACTGACAGCCTGCCACATCTATTGCCTTTCCTAAGTGTCTTTAGGAACTGTAATATCGCTCTGTAACAAGATGGGTAGAACGGCAGGGCGTCGTTTGCATATTGTATTGGCAGAGGAGAGCCGGCCCCATGCATCTCTTATCAGTGATTATGACTGCGGCGTGTTTAACAGCGGTTGTACAGCAATTTCACAGCCGAGGGGAAGGAGAATAATTGTATTTTCCAAATGACTGAGTGCAAACACTGTGCACCGCTGTGCTTTTGGGCTCCTCTCTTTTAGTAGGGGCTGAGAGGAGAAGGTATTCTGTCATTGAGAGAGAGCGCGGGGATTGATAATGGGTGTAAAACAGGGCCATTGCTACTTAAAGCTTCGGTGTGTACAGGCCTCCGGGACCTGAAGTCCAATAACATCTTTATCTGAGTGTCTGTTGTGGAGCTTCCTTCATTTTATAGATCTCCGTTTTAGGTCTGAAATTGGTTACCCTTTATAATAACAATCATTTATGAATGGTAAAGTTAATTTAATGTTAATAAACAAATAAATGATAATGAATAATGTTTACTGATTATTAGTAATGCTATAATTTATGTTATTTTAACAGTTAATTGTTACACATATAACATTGTATATACCTGTATACAGTATATACTGTGTATATATATATATATATATATATATATATTTATATATATCATTCAGATATTTGTAACACCTAATGGTTAATAATTGGTTTGTAAAACGTCTATAAACATTATTTGGATGGCTATTATAAAGTTGCAGCTCATGATTAATTAATACCTTGTTAAATTGTTAATAAATAGTTTGCAAAGCATATATAAACATTATTTAGATAGATGGTTAATATTTTGTCAATGGTTAGTAATTGGTTTCTGGTCCATCCATCTATGAAATGTTTATAGATGTTTTACAAACGATTTCTTAAAGGTTTATAAATCTTGTACAAATTTTAATTTTTTACAAATTTGGTAATCACTAACAAATACCTAATATAGTATATAAAATGTTATAATGTGCACCAAAATAAACTGTTAATAAATACTTTACTAATGTAATCAGAATGTGATTGTTATCGTCTCTTATCAGCTATGATACAATTTGTAATTTATAAAGTAATGATTTCACATTACACAAACTAATAATACAATAACAGAAATTATAGCATTACTAATAATTAGAACATTATTAATTATCGTTTCATCGTCACTATCAATTCATCATTTATAAATGATGGTTATTATAAAGTGTTACCACATTTTATTTTATACTCCCCAGATCTGCGTTTTAGGTCTGATGTTGTGCTGTTATGAAAGCTGGTGTGACCAGACCATTCAACCCTCAGTAAAGGTATGGCACACCTACCAACTATGTCCATTATACCAGGTGAGGTTACTGTTTGTGCCAGGCGTCTGTTCTAAACCCAACCAGCAGACTTTAACATGCTCATACAGGTCGTAGATAGGAGCCGTGTTTAGAGCTGAAACTGATTAAAACTTTTCCTTTATTCCTCAACATCATACCCCCCCCCCCCGCCTCGCAGCCATACAGTTAAACAAGCTCACCCACATAAAGCCGTCATCACTCAAACTCATGGGCTCAAAACAAAGCTGTTAATTGCTGCCGTAGTCCAACTGTCGGGTCCTCAGCTCAGCTGCTGGGTAAGCTTTTCTCCACCGAATTGACCACTCTCACTCACTACACGTTATTGGACACTGCAAAAACACATTCATTCCCCGTGATGGCTTTATTGGGACATAGAAAAATATTACTAAGTCACACTCCCCAGTAAATGGGGCCTAATGACACCCCGAAGGTAAACTGACCACCAGTTGGTGATCATCATGAAGGCATCACAGCCCGCAATAGAAACAAAACATCAAGTATATTGTCCCTTTTGTGTTGTTTCTCTGTGTGCTGTCCACTATACGTTGTAGGAATAGTTTGTGTAATTTTCTTCTTCATCTTTTTATGGAAGGCCGTGTCTCGGACTGAAAAAAAAACACATGAACGTCTGGGATAATGGCTTTTATTAAAGAGGGCAATTGGAGTCAGGTAATCCAATCAGTGTGTTGACATTCAGATATGGGTTCCAGCTGCGGTATAGGTCCCTGGCTCTGCTAAAAAGATTCACAAAGTTTGGTTACATACCAGGTTTGCTCTTCAAAGCAGAGACGCAGTGAGGTGAAACATGCCTCTATCAAAAGACTTCAGGGGATCTGGCAGGTGCAGAAATGGTAAAGATCAGTGCCATATTAGTCTACAAACAAGCCCACAGTGTTATTTTCCCCCCTATAGCAGAATGACAAGAGTGGTGTTAATTAACAGAAAGCCCCTCAAGAAAAATTACAATTAGGGCTGTCAAAGTTAACGTGATGATAACGCATTAATGCAAATTTGTTTTAACGCCACTAATTTCTTTAACGCATTAACGAAACTTGCGATTTTTGGGTTGTCAGTTTTAAAGCTAGAGTGAAGATACTGTTATCATGTGAAACTATAAAACCTAATGAATCCATTGGTACCAACCATGTCATACTAGCTTGTCGCGAAGGAGGCTAAATAACGCTCCAAACTTACGCTAAATTGTGGCGAGGAAAAACTGGCATGGCCATTTCCAAAGGGGTCCCTTGACCTCTGACCTTTACAGACATGCCCACTTTATGATAATCACATGTAGTTTGGGGCAAGTCATAGTCAAGTCAGCACACTGACACACTGACAGCTGTTGTTGTCTGTTGGGCTGCAGTTTGCCATGTTATGATTTGAGCATAGTTTTTATGCTAAATGCAGTACCTGTGAGGGTTTCTGCACAATATCTGTCATTGTTTTGTGTTGTTAATTGATTTCCAATAATACTTATATATATATACATTTGTGTAAAGCAAGAATATTTGCCCACTCCCATGTTGATAAGAGTATTAAATACTTGACAAATCTCCCTCTAAGGTACAGTACATTTTGAACAGATACAAAAAAAGTGTGATTAATTTGTGATCAATCGCGAATAACTGTGGACAATCTTGCGATTAGTTGCAATTCAATATTTTAATCGATTGACAGCTCTAATAACTATCAAAAATAGTTGCCTGCCATTTCAAAAGAGTTTTTCCAAAGAACAAGTTTCACAAGGCTACTGGAACAAAATACTGTGGACAAATTAGGCAGAACTTCCCATTTCTGCACAATGTTATGTTTGAAAGAAAAACAAAACACTGCATAGTTATCTAAACGTGGAGGGAGAGCCACATGGTTCGCTGTCTTGGGGTCTGGATAGCTTGCAGTTAAAGACACATTTTAGATTATTAGAAAAAGAACCTGTCATATCATATCATATTTCTGATGTTGATTAAATTGTAATTGTGTGTGAATCCTACCCACACACAAACAAATACATATTATAAAACACATTTTGCTCTGTAACAAACATACTAACATAATATAAATTAACCCGAATACGTTTTAAGATTCAAATGAAAAATATAAGAAACATATTGTATACATTCCCATCTGTTTAGACAAAACAAAGCAATCTCAGATTTAATGTCTTATATGTATAAAATCATGGAGAATTTATATGTGTGTCTATTCATAGTCCCAAGACCACATGTTTGAAATGTTTCAAGCATTAAATGCAGAAATCTGGTTAGCAAAGGTAAGAAGAAGGCTTTCTCTGAGTTGTGTCCTCTGGAATAAATGGGACAGACAGTATATCATTTTGTCTAACAATGTGGACACATACCCCCTGGCTATGCTGCCCTGTGGTGGAAAAAGTGCTTAAGATCAATGAAGATTATACACACACTCCATAAAGTCCAATAGCCCATATCATAGTGCTGCTCGTCACTGGAAATTGTATCTTCTACCGTTCAATATGCGACCAACACTGAGGCAGCATTTCAGCACCATGGACAGCAACACACCACAGCTACAGGATGCTGTGTTCCTCCACCAGTCGGTCCACACCAGGGATGGAGTTTATTACAGTAAGAGGACTCTCTTAATACCCCTGTAGTCCAAACACTCTGCTATGAATGAACTTTGAAGAGCAGAGTATTTTTCCTCTTTTGTTCTTTAGAAACCATTCTGTGCTTCAGACTGTTTTGGGGCAGTCGGTTGAAAACAGGGCTTTAGCTGTGCTGCATGGGATTAAAAGCTGGAACAAAATTGTGTGCACAGAAAACACCTTCCAGACAAAAAAAAATGTAAATTTAAACTAATGTCAAGTAAAATGTAAATTTGGTTGTGGACTGCTGCTGCTGCTCTGTTACACTGATTCTAAACATGGGTAGTGACAAATAAAATGACTTCCCATTAAAAGCTATGAGTGGTAAAATCATGAAATGTGATAGAAAAGCATAGACTTAGCTAAAGTAGCTAAAGGGCATGACTATGATCGGTAGGTTATGAAAGCACCTGAAAACTTGGCTTTTTGGTGTTATGTATTAAGAGTTTAACAGTGACAGTTACAACTCAACAGCTGTCATCAGATTCAGATTCAAATGTTGGTGCACGGAAATATGTGACATCACATTTTTATTACCGAGTCTGGCCCACTTCAAACCAGTGAAAAGAGCACGGAGGAAAAAAGGAAAAATCTCAAATGTGAAAGACATAAAACTTCTTTAAAGCAGCAATAGGTGGAATTGGTTTAAAAAAAAGTTATTTTCATAATACGGTCACTATATCCTGACACTAGTACATGAGACAGGTAATCAGAAAAAAAAAATCATGTTCCTCTGGTGTCCTCCGGTGCTCCTAATGGCATCTGCAAGATTTCACAGACCGGAGGAAAACAACCAATCAGAGCCGAACTGGAGCCTTGCCATCTCTGAGCAGCTGTCAATCACTCGCAAATTCCGATCAAACAGTCAAACTAGGCAGCGCTGATCAAATATGAATCAATATTCTGTTACTGTAATGCCTATTTCTCACATAAAATGTTTTCAGAAAAATTTTGTAGTGAACTGTTTAGCTGTAAAATGAGAAAGTTTGTGACCCCGCCGCCATGTTGAGATCAGTTGAGGAAATACCAAGCACCGCCCACCAGCCGGAGCAAACTTTCTCATTTTACAGCTAAACAGAACACTACAAGATGTTTCTGAAAACATTTTACGCGAGAAATAGGAATTACTGTAACATAATATTAATTCATATTTGATCAGCGCTGCCTAGTTTGACCGTTTGATTGAAGTTTGCGAGTGATTGACAGCTGGCTCCGTTGTATGAACAGCCAATAGGAACACTCTCTCTCTCTCTGAAATGACCTGTGATTGGCCAAAGTCTCCCACCACGGGCCAAACTTTTTTTAAAGCCTGAAGACAGAGCCATGGGGAGGTGCAGAAGTCTAGTTTTCTCTCAGAACACTTGAATTACAATATGTTGAAAGGTTATTATGGAATTTTTGCCCAATGATGCCAAATACATTCTGCCTACTGCAGGTTTAAGAGTTTAACACTTGACGGTGACAGTAACAACCCAGCTCTGACTTTGGCAGAAAATAGATTGTTAATTTAAAGGGACTGTTTGTAACTTTTTAAGCGTATAAATGTAGCGGGTCCACACACATGCGCATTCGCATATGCGCGCTCGCGTGTGGCCGTAGTCTCGTCTCCGCTGCCTGCTCTCCTTCACTCAGACAGCGCGCGCGTCCTCGCTGTATCGCTCCACCTCTAGACGTGAACGCGCGCTCACTACACACTGCAGAAGAGTTAGTTTAGCTCGGAGAATATCTAGTGAATGTAGAGTGGACGTTTGTGCAGAAATAAATGCTGCAGCTCCTCCAGACCAACAGAGGTTTTCCGTGTCTTGTGAAGTGACGGAGCTGTACAGAGAGTTACGTTGTCTTCTCGTTACCGACCGGGTGCCGGTGTCTCCTCTGCTCTCTCCGGCTGCGGGCGGAGAGAGCAGGGAGACACGCTGCGGAGCCCCGCTGCCTCAGCCTGCACTTAGGCAGGAAAAGCCAACACTAGGATCAGATCTAAATCATGTTCATGGAGAGACCTTCGTCTGGTCAGCTAACATTACTGCCAAGCAGCTGAAATATAGTGATATTGTGGTTTTAGCTGACGTGTGTCGCCTCACTGTTTTGAGCGATGCTCGTTCAGGTATATTTAGAGCGAGCAAGCGCGAGCCCGACGCTGACTTTCGTTGATTTCACGGCCACAGGTGTCGCTGTTAAGAAGCATTTCTGAAAGTTACAAATAGTCCCTTTAAGATCCCATTGCTCATTGAAAAAAGTCATGTCATTTTATAATTTTTAATTTTACTTCAAGGAATTTCATAAATAAGCTAGTTAGGTCAGATAGTGGTCACATGACACTAGCAGACTTTGTGTCCACCCTGGAAGCAAACACTTTGCTAAGCTAATGTCGGAACACTCCAATGTATGCTAACATGTTTATTATTGAGATAAAATGAATAAAACATAACAATGATAACACGTTAGAGCTTCAAATCTTTTATTGGTCTCTCGTCTTTTCATAAAAGCGCATTTTTCTTGGCGAAAATATTAAACGTCGTAATAAAGTTTAAGCTTGATGCTGAATGTGTTTCTAATATCACTCCGCTCTCATAACCGATATTCCCCCACTGCAAGCAGCCGCGGCACTACCCATCTGGGAGAAGTCCCTCCGCCGCATGTAGAGCGGACTGAACGGCAGCAGAGCGCCTCACAGTCAGTCAGTCAGTCAGTCTGCTGGAGACACAGAGAGAGCGGCTGCAGCGGCTTCCTCCTGTCTTCAACCTTCACAGGTATCTATCTCACTGCCTTCCACGCCAGAAACAAGTCACCTGGATTTAAAATAAGAACAACAAAGACTTTTCCCCGACGTGCTCTGCCTCCACTCGATGTGAAAGAAGACCAGAGAGGCTGAAGAAAGGAGAGACAACCAGAAGAGACATGGGAGCGTTCAGAGTGCTGCTGGGGAGTTTACATTACATGGGACTCTACATGCAACTTAGTGGCTCCACGAGGCACGCTGGACACGGAGAGGTGGAGAACCACATCTCCGGGAACGGTAGGTGATCCACTACCGATTCATCTTCATCTATGGTGGGGGGGTGCTGAGGAGAGGACAGCATAGGTGATGATGCCATCTGCTCACATGCAGAGGAGGAATTAAACAAAGAGCAGGCTGAGAGGCTGATGCTGATGCTGATCACATGCTAACTAATGTGTGTTTTCTTTGATTGTGTGTTGTGGTTTCTTGCTGTCAATGAAAAAGAGTTCAGTTCTGTGCAATGCATGGATCAACCAGTGCATGTCCATCCATCTATCCATGTTATTTAAATGTAGATGATCAGACCATTTGTATGTTTGGGAGGCTGATTACCTTTCTAATGAGATGTAACTGGTGGTGTCTGTGATGTAGCCTGCAGCACATGACTGACAGGGTTTTTGTTTTCTCTGAGAGCTGCAGCTCTCCACCAGTGCTTCTCTTCTCTTCTCACCCCCCCACCCCCATCAGTGGGTGATTCATCCAGAGGTGATGTTGGCTGATAGATGGAAGTTGATATTCTCTTTTTTAGTGCACCAATGAAATCTATAATGAACAATCTTCCCTCAGATCCTGTCTCTCTTTTCTCTCACCAGGAGCTTCCCTAAATGGCCTCCGGTGCTTACACTTTGTTACGTCATACAGGCTGACACACACACACAGAGAGCGTTTCACGCTTGGTTTCGGTAACTTTGGCTCGGCCTGGCCGGCTGGCTGGCTGGCTGGCAAATCTCCACAGGTGTCACGCTGAAGGTTTGGCAGCACAATGTCTGTGTGGGTTGGAGAAGACAGTAAGGAGGTGGAGGTGGAGAATGAGTAGGTGTGACGGGCAGAGAGTCTGAATGCCTCGATGCCCTTGAGGCACCGAGTCTTACAGTAGATCCAACTTTTTACCTACTTTTATCAGATGCTTGCCAGCAGCTTAACCTGGCACTGAGGCAACCTCTAACAGCCATCCCATCCCACAAACTAAGCTGCACTATGCAAAATTTGCATCTAAAAATACACCTGAATTGCATCAGATCTCAAAGCGGGGTTACAACGCAGATGAGAATTGTATTCCCTTTAATTGATACGCTAATTTGCACGAATATAATGATTTCATCAGGTCTGATCATGTCTAGGATCATGTCTGCGCCCACGGAAAGCGATTAGTTGAAACTTGAGAAGAGTGAGTTGAGTTTGGAAGCAGCAAGGAGCGAGTGGATCGTCCAGAGAAAGCAGAACTCAGAAACCTTAGGTCTTTTTGACAAAGAAAGAAGGAAAAAGCATTTTTGGAAATTACAGTCGCAAAACAAAGACGAAAGTTAATTCAACGCAGTCTCACGGCAGTTCTTGAAATGGTCACAAAATTTAATCTATTTGATTCGTGTACATAGACACAAATTTCCCTTTTTTTTCGTGACACTCAGCACGACTTTCAACAGCGTATCTTTTGTGCGTTTTCCTACGAATGTCCAGCAACACGTGTCAATTTGAGCTCCAGTCTTTTCAAAATAAAACTACTTAGTTAGGTTTAGGAATAGATTGACTTGGTTAGGCTTAGGCAACAAACTACTTAGTTAGGTTTAGGAAATGATCGTGGTTTGGGTTAAATAATTCTGGAAGTGCTGTAACTTAAGTACGGAAATGATGTGACAAATAAATCAACTTTGACGACGAACACCGGTCTCCTGAGCAAAAGTCCTGTGTTTTTTGACCCGCACCCATCCATCCCGACCTCCTCCCTACATGGCCTTCGCCGCTTTCTTTCCTTCCCGTTTCACAATTATGTGGCTTACATACGAACTGATTTCATGCTGACCATCACGAAAAAAATGTGAAATTTATGTCTACGTACACGAATCAATACATTAAAATTGTGTGACTATTTCACAAACTGCTGTGTGACTGGGCTGGTTAATTGTCATGTTTAATCTTTATTGTGGAGTTTTGCCCACATCCTGTAATGCCACCCAACTAAATTCCTGTTTCCAGGATAATTGAAATGCTCGCTTGCGCTTCAGCTCCTAAACTTTGTCGTTACCTGCTGCCATTTTCTCGCAAGTCCCGATCGGTACCGCACATGTGCAACTCTCAACAGAGATGAGAAAGGAAGCAAGATGGCTCACAAGCTACTTCCATCATCAGCTCTAGAAAAATCAGTGTGTTTAATTATTTTTCGGGCAAGTGAGTTGCTAGATTTACAAGAGTTTACGGATACTCTTTTATAAGAGTATCTGACATCAGGACTGCGCCCATAGCAACGGTCTGTTATACATAGAAACGGTTTGCTATAAAGAAACATTAGACCGAAGAACGCTGTGATTGACCAATCAGAATCGAGTATTCAACAAAGCCGTTTAGCCAGTATGTCCGGGTTGGCCCTGATACCAATACTCGGGACATCCCAAGCTTCCAGTCTAAACATCTCCTGGCTCTAGCTTAATTTTTAATGGGCAAGTATGAGGTAATGGTATTGACCTTCTCATCCAATTCTTGGCAAGAAAGCGAAATAGGTGTATTTCCAAAAAATAAGAAGTTGAATTATGCCTTTAACTCAAGCTCCACATACTTGCTTTTTTCCCCCTGAGCTTCCAACCGCATATCAACAGTGGATGGAGTTTGTTCAGTTGTCATGGAGAAGGCTCGGTTGTCGTAGTGTGACCTTAGTATGGAACTGTGGTCTCAGCTGGTCATATATGGGGGGGGATTATACCCAGTTTACAGATGGTTTCTTGTGTTGGCGATGGTTTCCTTCTTGATCTTTCTCTGGCCGTCCACTTGATGCTCTGACCAGTTTAGTCCGGTGATGTCTGTTTCAGTGTTCATTCGGTCTCTCGTCATCTTTGCCGTTTCATCTATGTGGCGTTCCTCACATATGATGTCATATACGATTCCAATCGTTCTCTCTGGGGGGGTCCTGTCTTTAGGTTGTACCAGCAGAGATCTTCAAATGTTGAGTGGTTTTGTCGTAGCAAGTGCTGACTCCTTGAAAACTCTGGTTAGATGTTCTGACAGTTGCAGCCACGTACGGGAGTCCCACCGGGATGCTTCTGGTGGTTTCTGTTGATTTAGCAGACAGTGTCCGTCCCAGTCTTAGGATTCTCATCATCCATCATATCATATCATCATTCATCCATTTAATCTTTCGTCTCTTCGCTACCCCTATCCTGTTATAAAGCATCACAAGAGTGACCATGATTTGTACACATGAGCACGACAGATGTCACGTTAAAGGATTTTTTCTGTTTAATTTAAGTTTCAAATATTCTGTATTTCTCTCCTTTCAGAGCAATATGAGTAATCTCTCACGGCAGGTTGGCGCATCCATAACACAGAATCATTTCAAACTGAATAATGTGCTTGTGGGAAGAGATATATTTTCTAGCAGTGGGTGTATGGGATTTTTATGGAAATGAGTGTGTGCAGATACCCTTGTTTTTGTTTTGTCCCGAAGGGTGGAATGAAAGAAAAGAGGAGGGCAGATTCATGTACTGTAATTCCTAATTGAAATATGAAGTGGCCCTGCAATGTAGTAATTAGTAAAACATTCGGAACACAGTGGATAATACTGAAGTACAGAATTAAAGCAGCAGTAGGTAGAATTAGAGCAAATATGATAAAAATAAAGAAGTTATTTTTATGAAACAGTCACTATATCCGGATAGTAGTGCATGAGACAAGTAATCTGAAAAGAAATCATGAACCCAACGTTCTCCTAATGGCATCTGCAAGATGTCACAGACCGGAGGAAAACAACCAATCAGAGCCGAGCTGGAGCCTTGCCGTCTCTGAGCAGCTGTCAATCACTTGTTAACTCTGATAAAATGGTCAAACTAGGCCGTATTAATATGTACTAATGCCTATTTCTCACATAAAATGCCTTCAGAAACATCTTGTAGTGTACTGTATGGCCGCCATGTTGAGATCAGTTGAGGAAATACCAAGCACCGCCCACCAGCCGGAGCTAACGTTCTCATTTTACAGCTAAACAGTACACTACAAGATTATTCTGAAAACATTTTACCCAAGAAATAGTCATTACAGTAACAGAATATTGATTCATATTTGATCAGCGCTGCCTAGTTTGACCGTTTGTTCGGAGTTTGCAAGTGACTGACAGCTGCCTCCGTCGAATGAACGCTCTCTCTCTCTCTCTGAAATGACCTGTGATTGGCCAAAGTCTCCCGTCACGGGCTAGATTTTTTAAAGCCTGAAAACAGAGCCATGAGGAGGTGAAGAAGTCTAGTTTTCTGTCAGAACACTTGAATTACAATACGCTGAAAGGTTATTATGGAATTTTTGCCCAATGATGCCAAAAACATTCTGCCTACTGCAGGTTTAAGTCTAATAGGATTGTCAGATGAATTGCAGGTATGTTGATTTGCAGGGCGGGTGTGATGAAATGTTCAGGAATAAAGACGGTGAAAAAAAACCTAACACCTTTATATTTGCAGAATAAATTTTAACTTTTTTAGGCTGGCATCCATAGTTATGAGGTGACTTCACAGCGTGGGCTACACCACAGTGAGTAATACCAAATAAATGGCAAGAGGACGGGGTCAACTGAGCAAACGCCTTCATTTGCTTTTCTGAGAATATACTGCAAGTTTTGGCTTGTATCGGTGCTTTTCCGAGCCTCGTGGGGGTCGTAATTCATCCTGCTTTTCTTCCACTGGCACTCCACCAGCTGGAACAGAGAACAGTGAGGAAAAAGGAAGTGAGAGAAATGAATAAACAGTTTGCTTGATTTTCATAATGTTCCGGTCCACATCTGCCTAGACGCTGCTTTAGTTGATACTTTTCAATTAACTCCTAATTAGGGCATGGTTATCCAGCGAGGCGATTATTCCAGCCAATCAATTGCCTTAATTAATCAGTGAGGGGTAAATGAGCCGTTAGGCCAATAAGATGCTTAAACTTTACAAAGGAAAAAACGATTGTAATGAGACAACAGGAGCAATGCTAACAGACATTTGGTTAACAGTTTTTTTCATCTCTCCAGCCTAATGATACCAAATCTTTAAATCTTTTGACCACATTAAAGCTGCAGTAGGCAGAATGTTTTTGGCATCATTGGGCAAAAATTCCATAATAACATTTCAGCATATTGTAATTCAAGTGTTCTGAGAGAAAACTAGACTTCTGCACCTCCTCTCGGCTCTGTTTTCAGGCTGTAAAAAATCTACAGATAACGGGAGACTTTGGCCAATCACAGGTCATTTCAGAGAGAGAGCGTTTCTATTGGCTGTTCATTCAACGGAGGCAGCTGTCAATAACTCGCAAACCCCGATCAAACGGTCAAACTAGGCAGCGCTGATCAAATATGAATTAATATTCTGTTACTGTGATGTCTATTTCTCACATAAAATGTTTTCAGAATCATCTTGTAGCGTACTGTTTAGCTGTAAAATGAGAAAGTTTGCTCCGGCTGGTGGGCGGTGCTTGGTATTTCCTCAACTGATCTCAACATGGCGGCCGGGTCCAAAATCCATTCTCCGCTAGTTTACAGTCATTCAGGGCTGCTACAACAAGCCAACTGCTGCGTTAGCTGACATGCTATTGTATTCATCTATCGCTTTACTGCCAGTGTGTCCCACTCGGTCCCACTCACGTACACACACAGCGGTAGAAAATTGAAGATGAAGCTTGGACATCATCATTGGACCAACCTACTGTCAATCTTGTGTACTGCTGATGGTTGATTGGAAGGAAGCCAAGGGAGGTTATCCGCTGTTGAGGCATTTTAATTAGAATCTAAATAAGGAATTTTTTCCAAAGAAGAGAGAAAAATATTTTATAAATGATACTGAGATTTGGTAATGACTTTGACCAGCCTCCACTGGTCATAATATAGTGACCGTTTTATAAAAATAACTTTTTAAAATCATATTTGCTCCAATTCTACCTACTGCTGCTTTAAGAATGTATTTTTGTCTTTAGTGACTGGACTAAAGAAAACATATCCGTACCGGGTAGCCATCACTAAAGGCCAGTCTTATATCTTCACCCTGATTTGACCTCCATCACCAGAGAAACCGCCTCATTCTGACTCCCATTATTAGATTGGATTTGAACCATTCTTTCCAATTCAACAGGTGAATCATTTACCATTCAGGGAAGACAGAATCCTTTATGGCTGCTGCACCACCTTGAAAGGCTTCAGGCATGGCTGCTCCTCTAGTATTTGAGAGGAATATAAACCCGGGCCTGGCACAGATGCAATCACAGCCTGCGACGGTTAAGCCTCCTTCACAACCCCGTCTTTATCACCTTAAATGCCCTTTTCTAATGATGTTTGTGTTGTATAATAAATATAGCGAGGGGGAAAAATAGGTCTTCCACTAAAAGCAAACTGGATCACCGAGGCGGTGACATCACACTACTGTTAGACTATTAAAGATTTAACAGTGGCCAATGCAGTATCACTGGCAAACATTCAGCAGCAGCTTGTGGGGTTTACTCGAGTCTTCTGCAGAATTAGACACCAAATGTCCCCGTCTGCTCCTCGCCTCCCACTCGCTCGCACTTCACTTCTGACGGCGGCGTATTGACATGATAGTGGGGTTCCAGACACCGTCGCAGCAGCGAGTATAGAGGAACAACTGTTGTGACAAAATCTCAAAAGTCAGTTGTGCTGATAATGAGTTTTTGGAGTTTTTCATCACTGTGTCAAATATATAGTACACACTGTTATCTACATCAGCTAATATGGGCATAGATCCAAGTGGCACGGAATAAATAATTGATAGCATTAGCCTTTTAAAAAAAATAGCTACATGAACAGCTGCTTCATTGCATCAGAGAGATTCTGTAACAAAGAAAATTTGAATAATACATAAAGTAAGAGCAATGATTCAGTTTTTATGCCTCCGCTGGCGACGGCTGATAAAATGATGAAGAGATGATGAGAGATTTTGGATTAGGGATGCTCATTTTGAAAAATGTTCTTAACCCGATAACCGACCCTCGTTAACCGATTATTAACCGTTAACCGACAAGATTTGTGCCTCGTACCAGCTGCAGGAGCACAACAGATATTCGTTGACAGGAGTCCCCAGTTCACCGTCCGGGAGCGTTAACTTAGCAGCCACGATGCTGCGTGTAGTATCACGGACATGCAGCCACTTTCCCAGTAAAAGTCTCCACCGCACATTTAGTTTAGTTTAGCAGGTTGTCAGCTGTGTGTCTGCACGGCATAACTTTAGCGAGTGGCCAACAGACAGTGTGTGTTTTTGTGCTACGTTAGCAGCTCTAGCATTGCCGGAGGTTTCGTGCACGCCGCCGCACACGTAGTCTGCGTAACTTTAGCGAGTTTCCAACAGACCATGTGTGTGTGTGTTGGCGGTGAGTGTGAGGTTGTTGGTGGCGTTCTAGCTGTGAACGTAGGTGTAGCAGTGTGTGTACAGTTTATTTGTCGGTGAATAAATGCTACGAAACTACAACTCCTTTGCTCCGCTCAAGCGAGCCAGAGACCGGAATCGACTTCCTGTATCCTGCAACTCCGGCTCCGCCTCTTAAGGTGGGCTGTTAAGGTGGACCAGCTTTTCTCCTTAAAGTGACGAGCCGCTCCTCTGAGCCGCTCAGCTTTTGAGTTAATTATTTACATTTCTTTTAACCGTTTTAAACGATAGCGATAATCGTTTAAAATGCTTAATGTCGGTTAACGGTTAAACGGTTAATTATGGACATCCCTATTTTGGATATGTTTTTTTCAGGGCCAATACCAATTATTAGTAATCAAGGAGACCGATAACTTATATTTGGAACCAATATACATTTGCAGTAAAAATGAAAATCTTAGTATCAAAATTTAAGACAAAACTTTGTTTATATGCCTTTTAACATTATGATAACATTATTAAGAGCCATTGCTCTTCCCATGCTGACACCTTCTTTGGATGTATTGCAGACTGCCTGAGTGTAATACTACCATTCTGCACTTTTACACCTTTTCTTTAGTACATCCATCAGGAAAGAGAGAGAGAGAGAATGAGCAGAATCGTTGATGTTATACAAAAAATTTCTTTGATCATGAAACCCAGCGTTACTGTATAGTTCTCACGTTTATCAGTGTACAGTCCCTTTAACAGAGACAAACAAAGTGACGGCTGACTCATAGGAACGGGTACAACGCGTGTTGGAATGCGCATTGGCAGGTCCGCTATATATATATGTCTGGTGCATGAAATGGCTGTATTGTCACTGCGCTGCATTTTTATAAACGTCTCACTGCCTCTTCTTCTCCCTGCAGTTCTCGTAGTCATAGAACTGAAGTTACATCCAGTAACTACCTTTTTTTCCATTTGTGATTTTTTTTTTTTTCGGTTGACCCTTACTTCAAAGATATTCTCTTGGATTCGGGTACACTGTGACATTTCTCCCTATTTTCTAACAATTTAGAGAGATTACACCTGATATAAGCACATTCAGTACCTCTACCTATGTAATTGTCTGTGCAAAGTCGATAGACGCCCAGTTTGCCTTGATACTTTCTATATGAGATGTCGCCTGAATCTATTTCACACTTAAGATACTTGGGGCTCTTTAACTCTCTCTCTGTCTGTCTGCTGCTGTGTGTAAACACAAAGAGACATCCAGTAATAGAAGGAGGAAGGTGTCAGAACAAACAGGAAGGACGAGGGTGAGGGAGCCCAGGAGAGAGGGACAGGCTGACACTTTTAAAGCTTGTTGGCGCTCAGCGGTAGGTAGAGCCAATGTATTTAGGTCCTGACCTCGGTATATACTCCTCACTGAGAAGACAAGTGCTGGAGGGCAGCCTGGGATTAACTACAGAGAGGAGAGAAATTATTACTGTAGCTGCACCATGTCTCCGCACGTTGCACCTCACCTCGGCACAGCTGTCTTCAGGACTTAAAAATCAATCTTGTACGCGTCTCCCGGCTTTGTCTGCATATCCTTTCATGAGCAAAGTGTACTCACAGTAATAATCCATGACATTTTCATATTAATGGGTGTTGATTTCGCCGCTCTCCACCGTTCACTGATGCAATTCAACAGTGATTCACATTATGTATACTTCATCATAGTGATTGTATTTCAAGGACTGCCACATGACAGTGGGAATCATGTAGAAGGTTTTGTGTGTGTTTGTATATATAAACAGTATATATTTAGTGCACAGTAAGGCTGTTTAATACGTTTTTTGTTTTTACGTTTTATCCGTTCAAAATGTACCTTAAAGGGAGATTTGTCAAGTATTTAATACTCCTATCAACATGAGAGTGGACAAATATACAACTTATGCAAACTTATGTGTATATGTATTATTGAAAATCAATTAACAACATAAAACAATGACAAATATTGTCCAGAAACCCTCACAGGTACTGCATTTAGCATAAAAAATATGCTCAAATCATAACATGGCAAACTGCAGCCCAACAGGCACCAACAGCTTATCAGTGTGCTGACTTGACTATGACTTGCCCCAAACTGCATGTGATTATCATAAAGTGGGCATGTCTGTTAGGGGGAGACTCGTGGGTACCCATAGAACCCATTTCTCATTCACATATCTGGAGGTCAGAGGTCAAGAGACCCCTTTGGAAATTTAGCGCAACTTTGGAGTGTTATTTATCCTCCTTCTTGACAAGCTAGTATGACATGGTTGGAACCAATGGATTCATTAGGTTTTCTAGTTTCATATGTTATCATATCTTCACTCTAGCTTTAAAAGTGAGCCCGCTACAAACTAAAAACCGCAAGTTGCGTTAATTTGTTAAAGAAGTCATCGGCGTTAAAACAAATTTGTGTTAACGCGTTATTATCACTTTAAATTTGACAGCCCTACTTTTTATAAGCTTTTTTTCCAATTTATCTGCATTCATAGGCAGATATCTGTTTCTAGAGATTAGCCGTAGATGTCGTCTTTCCACTCTCGCACCTCAAGCTGCTAATCGGACTGTAAACAATGACCGCCACATGGAGGACGAAGCCTTGGCCCAGATATCCACTGGCTACACCGGAACCCCCGAAATATTGGCCGTTGCCCCCAGAGGCTGGATCCTCGTCAGACCGATGGCTGATGGGTTCCGGGATTGTCATCATGCTAATGCAAGCAGTACATTTCTTATTTCCATTCAGAAATACAAGGATTCAGTGGCTCCACAGAATTCATTTTTGATGAGACATCCTGTTCAATAGTAGTGTAACAGCTCTGCAGCACGATAGGTCTGAAAATGAATAATGAACTCACAGAGAAATAATAGAACAATGTGAAAGAATTAATGGAATATGCCCGGAGCATTAACTTCACTCCAGCTTACAGTCGTACCGTAGCTGCTGCGGCGAGTGAGGAAGTGGACAACACTGACTGGCTGTATCCGATACAATCAGCCCATTTATCAGTCTAACCCTTAGCAGCAGTTCAGGTAGTCATTGCTTGACAATGTGGACTCAGACCTTCGGTGTCCGCTGCACGCTTGCAGGATGTGTAAAATTAACTCTGAATCCTCTCCTCTCTTTCTTCCCCTTTCGATCAGAACGTTCTCTTCAAAATCGGCACAAACAAGCTGCGGGGTCAGCCGGCAGTCAAGGACTCTCCCTCTGTCTTTCTCTAGAAGTGCCTTCTGCTGCGCTCGTCCTTCACTCTCTTGCAAAGCACTTCACTGTTGTGTGTGTGTGTAGTGCGAGTGTGTGTGTGTGTCTGTGTGTGTGTGGGGACGTACTTTGGAGGAGAAATGATTGCGGGCAGCTTTGAGCATGGCGATCCAAAGCTACACTTTCTCTGAGGTGTCCCTCCGTGACTAAAACTCATCTCCGGGACTCATCATCCAACCCGCCCGGGTGTGTGTGGGGGGGGGTGCGTGCGTGCGTGCGTGCGTGCGTGCGTGCGTGCGTGCGTGCGTGCGTGCGTGCGTGCGTGCGTGCGTGCGTGTGTGTGAGGCTCTGCGAACTTTGTGTGAGAGATGATAAAGGCGGCTTTGAGACAGGCGATCCAAACCGTCACTCTCTCGTATTCCGTGTGTGTTTGTGTCTTTGCACGGGTGTAGTCTGTGCGTGCATGTGTGTGTGTGTGTGTGTGTGTGTGTGTGTGTGTGTGCGTGCGTGTGTGTGTGTGTGCTCGGAAGAGATGAAGGGGGGAGAAAGTATTCCCTCTATTGCACTCAGCATGATGATGTTGGGGGGAGTGCTTGGCTGTGAAGACTTGTCTGAGAGAGTGTTGCTTATCTTCCATTAGACACATTACTGCCAACGTTGCCATCAAAGTGGAAAGACACACACACATGCACAGAGACTCTCACAGATTTAGAGAGACACACACACACACACACTTCTCCTGGGGAGGCACTTGGCAGGATTCATCTGTTGGCAGTCTCACTGAGGGAGGAAAGAGGAGGCGGAGGAGGAGGAGGAGGAGGAGGAGGAAGGCAGGCGAAGAGGGGAACGTGATGTATCCGTGGTCCAGGATCAGTCATTTGGAGGCTGAAAGAGCTCCTCAGCCTCCAGCAGGCCACCACATAATTTAGTGAAGTATCATTGTTCCCTGGAGAGTCTCTCCGATTTGTGTCGGACTTTTCTTCCACACGATTCGACTGACTGTTATCAGGCCATTAAATAGGCATTATCGGTCGCTATAAGCACCATGGATGTGGGTCATTAGGGGCCCTACTACGCCTACCACGTTGTAAAAGTGAAAGCGAAACTTAAAAGCAACACGTTCTAACACGTAAAACTAAATGAAATGTTACGTTTTGAACACAAACAAAAAGGCTTCTTTAGGTTTAAGCAACAAAACCACTTAGTTATGTTCAGGGAAAAACATTGTGTGTTTTGTGTTAAAATAACGTTTCAAAAGCGAAAGTGAAACTTACACTTGTGAACACAAAGACAACTACACACTGTTGGTTTCAAACGGGATGCGAACTCCGGTCTCCTGGGTGAAAACTAGGACTGGGACGATACTCCTATCTCCAGATTCGATACTATCACGATACTTGGGTGCTGATTCGATATTTATTGCGATTTTTAAGTATTGCGATTCTACAAGTATTATAGTACAAGTATACAAGCAATCCCATATTACGATTTATTGCGATTTTTGTAAACTTTTTTAACACTAGACCATGAGAAAAAGCTGAATCATACACTTCTATGGACTTTTACTTTCGAAAATCTCTAAATGAATACAAAAAAAATGGTTGATTTTCCGCATGTATGTAGTCAGAGATGTCTCTAGCTCTCCCGTCAGCTCTGTTCTCTTTATACATCCATGGTCAGCTCCATCAGGGCCGTTTGAATGCATTTAACATAAATGTCAGTATATTGGTGCTCTACAGTTGTAGCGTCGGCTGATTTGACCACGGAGATGAGAGTGACGGCTGGCTTGACCGCACGTTACCGCAATACGATAACGTTTCCTGTCCATGACAGAGTTAACATGCAGCTTTAGCCGTGATGTCTAGCTCTGCCTTTCCTGCAATGTGTGAAACCCAAAGTGTTTCCATACTTTACTGTATGTGTAGTGTTTACCACTTTGGATTTAATATGTGAGGGTGCAGGTCGTATCCACGCAGACCCTCCGCCGTTTTCTGCTTTCTGCGGTTTGTTTTGGTTGACGGATACAGAATGGATATGACGTCACGTTACTCGGACTACAACAATAAAAGCAGTAACTTCCTTCTACCTCCGCATAGACTCAAATGAAGCAAATATATCGATTCTGGCATTAATAAGATCAATTTCAAAATTGTAAAAAAAAAAAAATTGCAATACATACAGTAGGTGAATCGTCCCCCCCCCCCCCCACACACACACCTCCTATGAAAATCCTGTATTTTGTGTCCCATCCATCCTCCTATCCAATCCCCCGGCCTCCACCCAATATGGAGTTTCACTCTGTCTATACTACAGCGCCTGACTTCTGCTTCTGCGCTCTCATAATTACTACGGTCGCTGGAGGTCGCTGTCGTGTTCTTTTATACCTTCTTTCTATGATCTACCATGTGAATAGATGACAAAACCTAATATTGGGTGTAGTAGGCCCCTATTGACCCACATCTATGGGACTTATTGAGACTGAAAACGCCTATTTAATAGCCTGACAACAGTCTAATCTGCTGTGTCATCAGACTGTGCAACTGTATCTTAAGTTAAAGTACATTCGTTTGACATTGATTATTCTTTTTTTCTGCTCACGACGCCATTATAGTTCTGAGATTATCTGCATTTATTTGACTAATAGAACTGTTTTTAGTCTGCAGCATGGTGCTATATATAGTTTCAGCACAGGCCTGGTACTCGATGGCAGCGTGACATCACACCATTCCTCAGTGCTCCAGAGGAAGACAGCGACGTGTAAATTAATCATGGAAATGAAAAAAAAAAATTAAAAGCCAGTACATATTTGTTGCATTTTAAAAGAATCAAGAACACACTGCAAAAAGCTGCCTTAGTGCTTTTTAATCACATTTAATGCAGCAATGCAATTACAACGCTGCCTCGTCAGTCCATTACAGTGGATTTATCATGCACTTACTTATTAGATAATCATCCAAGCCTATTGTGCACATCATAGGTTACCAAGTAATATCCATATTACAAAGCTACACTTATATTTGGATAGAAAAAAACAAATAGTGTATGTTCATCATATTACCATGACCGAACATATTAATATATGGAAACTCTCATTAACAAGTCAGAAACATTAAAAAGTCAGCCAGAGACAGTGTATTTAACCAACTCCAAGACTTAATTAGCTAGCTTAGCTTAATTAGCTGGCTAACTACAGTGATGAAATCTGCCAGATACAGCTGTGTTTTGTCCAGAACAATTACTGACTAGAAATGAGAAACCTGCCTACCTTTTTCTGAAAACAAGGAGCCATTGTTTAAAAAAAGATACTCTGGATTTTGAGAGGGAATTGAAACTGCTTGTGATGTGCGAGAACCATAGACTGTGTAGCATATAAGAAGTAGACTTAGTCACCGTGACGTCACCCAATGGTTTGTGAACTGCTGTTTTGAAGCCTCGAGTTTGGCATTTTGGCCGTAGCCATCTTGGTTTTTTGGAACCAGAAGTGACACGAGAGGGTGAAGCTAAGTACAAACGAACGCCGAATAAGACATTTCTAGGGGACCAAAATGTTACAACTTTCATGAACTGAAAACACACAGTGAAAGGGTTAAAGTTGTAAGACGAAAACAAGGACAACTCCCAGATCGGACAACACCGTGGTAGTGACCTGTTGTGACCATCACAAGGTAGCCACACCCTAAGCATCCCCTGCTTTATGGTCTATTTGATTCTAAATGGGACCATAATTTACTAAATGAACATCATGCTGTATTGAAGAAGACTTGAAACTAGTGATTGAGACCATAAACTCATGTTTACAATGTTTACTGAGGTAATAAATCAAGTTAGAAGTAGGATCATTTCCTCATAGACTTCTTTTAGCAACCAGAGGAGTCGCCCCCTGCTGGCTGTTAGAGAGAATGCAAGTTGAAGGCACTTCAGCTTTGGCTTCACTTTTCAGACACGGAGGTTGCCTCCTGGCAATAACGGAAAGCTTAAAGAAAAGTGAAACTGACTGTAGCTGATCCAGTTAATAATATAACTGACAGATCAAGGTATTTGATCACATTACACACAAAAATCCTGTAAATCCACTCTTACTATAAACGGTAACCTATTTCTACCAGAGATATTACCGACTGCCTCTCGTGGACCTCATGCTTTGAAGAAAGTATATCCTGCTATTCTATTTGCAGTAATGTTATGGCCCTGTGTCAGTCCTTTGAAATCAACCCATCACATAATCAGCAGGCGGCATCCCATGACTTCAAGCGTATGGGGGAAACTGACTTTAAAGATTGCTTTAATGTGTTTGCTTCTCACACTGCCTTTCATGTGGCTGATATGGAAGCAGACAGTCAGGCCCACCAATGAGCTCAGCTCCACACAAGTCTGGGGGGAGCCTGCCCCCCTACCCGTACCCACAAACCCACCTATGCCGTGTTGCAACCCTCAATCTGACAACATTTTCTAATAGAAAGAAACAAATATTTTGTTTTGTATGTGGATGGTAAATGGATTTGCATTTTTATAGCGCTTTTCTAGTCTTCCAACCACTCAAAGCGCTTTACACTCCATGTCAGCATTCACATTGCATGGTATCCATTGCATTGCATGGCAGCCTCTGCCCTCAGTGTATGCTGACATGCTGCCGTCAGGATCTAATCTATATACTCATTCACACACCGATGGCTAAACCTTTGGGAGCAATTTGGGGTTAAGTGGACACTTTGACATGTGACCGGAGCAGCCGGGGATCAAACCACCAACCTTCCGATTGGTGGACGACCTGCTCTACCCCCTGAGCCACAGTTGCCCTATCGTACGAGCGACCTCGTTCGATAGAGGGACTGTGTAGGCGACCTGTGATTGGTCAAAGTCTCCCGTCACTGGTTGGATTTCTAAAGCCTGAAAACAGAGCCATGAGGAGGTGCAGAAGTCTAGTTTTCTCTCAGAACACTTGAATTACAATATGCTGAAAGGTTATTATGGAATTTTTGCCCAATGATGCCAAAAAATTGTTGCCTATTGAAGCTTTAATTGTTATGTATTATTAAAATAATAAATCTTACACCATCAACTAGGTAAAAAAATCTTCAAAATTAGCAGGAATTACAATTCAAGTGTAAACCTTTTTAATGCAGCCACAAATCTTTATATATATAATTTATATATACAGTATATAGACCATATACTGTATATGTGAAGGCTAAATATGTTAAAGTTGACTCTTTTAATGTCTGACACGGACGCTTCTGGTTTCACCCGGCGCCCACAGGGCTTCAGACTCCACGTTCATTAGGTGCTGCTGCTGCACACACACAATCCAGCGAGTAGAGACTAAACAAAGCAAGCAGCAAGGTTTGCCATTTTTGTAGCACTCCCTTGTGAAGCACACACACACACACACATGCGCGCACATAGACACAGCATGCTCAATTATGTGCGCTGCCCCCGGCCATTTTCAGACAGGGTTATCCATTACAACGTCTCTGCAGTGACCGGGCCTAATTACGCCGCTGTGGAGAGTCTCTCTGCTACGCAGTGGGTGTGTATGTATGCGGACACAGACACAGTAGTGTGTGTGTGTGCGATTGTAGCCTGTGAATGACTCCACATCTCCTGGTTGGTTCCGCAATTACCCAAACTCTAACCAAACTAACTGGCATGCACACGTGTAGTCGGTCAAAGTATTGTTTGGGGTTCACACACACACACGCTGACGGACGCACTTTGCTTGAATCCAATCATGCTCCTTCCCTCCTCTAGCCGGCTGCCAGTGATTCACATATTCTGTCTTTCATGTCCAACTAATAGGCTCTTGGCCATCTTTGAGGCCCTCCATGGTATTTACAAAGGTCTGCTGAGCTGGACGGCTTGATACCTCTGGGCAGCGTAGAATGGAACATGTAAACACTCACATGCACACACACTAATATCCTTACACTCAGCTTGGTGCGGTATAACAGCATAAAAGTAAGTGGTATTTTCACTGTGTGGTTTGTAATGGTTGGCTGCACTGCAGATGACAGCGGTAGTCCAGAAAGACACTCCTGCTGGTTAGACTTAGTTGTATTTAATGACTGTCCTTCAGAATGAGTTTTTAAGTATTGCTCATTATTAGAGCTGCAATTTATGTATTTTCTAGGGCTGTGAATCAAATAAAAGATTTAATCGCACGATTGTCCATAGTTAATCACGATTAATCGCAAATTAATCACTCATTTTATATCTGTTCAAAATGTACCTTAAAGGGAGATGTGTCAAGCATTTAATACTCTTATCAACATGGGAGTGGACAAATATGCTGCTTTACACAAAAGTATGTATATAATTATTATTGGAAATCAATTAACAACATAAAAAACAATGACAAATATTGTCCAGAAACCCTCACAGGTACTGAATTTAGCATAAAAAATATGCTCAAATCATAATATGGCAAACTGCAGCCCAACAGGCAACAACAGCTGTCAGTGTGTCAGTGTGCTGACTTGACTATGACTTGCCCCCAAAACTGCATGTGATTATCATAAAGTGGGCATGTCTGTAAAGGGGAGACTCGTGGGTACCCATAGAACCCATTTTCATTCACATATCTTGAGGTCAGAGGTCAAGAGACCCCTTTTGAAAATGGCCATGCCAGTTTTTCCTCACCAAAATATGGCTTAAGTTTGGAGCGTTATTTAGCCTCCTTAGCGACAAGCTAGTATGACATGTATCACCTTCCCACTGCCCAAGAAAAAGAATTGCACCGGGGCCAATCACAATTATGTCACGCTGCTACAGTACAGACTGCATGCGGCCCAAATGACACAAAAGCAAGAAAGGCGTTCTTATTGCACGCTAAATGCCTTGCTCATTAACGTGGCAATCATACGCCTTGTCGTGTGGACGGGCTGCACCAAACCACAAAAGTGTAAATAAAATGTATTTTATCTAATTTGTGAGCTTTGGAGGGGCTGGTAAGTGTTTTAACTTTAGGGAAAGCCAGGCTTGTTGTTTCTACTGCTTACAGTCTTTATGCTAAGCTAAGCTAACTGCCTCCTATCGATCTTCTCATCCAAGGCTGAAAGTGAATAAGCGTATTTTCTTAAGTGTTCCTACAACTATTCTTTTAAAGAAATCATTTCTGTATGTTAAAATGAAGTCCATATACAAACAAATTAAAAATAAAGTGGATATTTCCCATACCAGGACTCTGCAGAGCGCTGAGAGTTTGCTCTTCAAACAGTGAGCAGCAAAGCACCTTAATGCAGAACGGAGTCCCAGACATTTCGTAGCCGAGACATGCTGAGGACGTTGGACTGATAGGCTGTGGATGAGGCCGCTCAGAGCTGTGCTTAACTGTCCCCCGGGTGGATTTGTGCCTGCAGCTGGCTGGGCTGCTTAGAGAGGAACAGTTTGGCCAGAGAGGATGCAGCTCAATATTGGAGCTCCATAGCCCCGAACATGACATGGTATCAGTGATGAGAGCATGCTGCGTATCCAGCTGAATTGCTACTAGAGGGATGCTTTAACCATGAAACCGCTCAGTGCTGAAGCTGGAACTCCAGACAAGGGATTAGTGATGAGTATATGTTGCATATCAAATCACCTTTTGACTGGAGGGATGATTTACCCAGCAGTACATTTACACTCAGACATTTCCTCGTTGCTTCTCCCAGGGTTCTAGGCTTCGCTCGTTTTCTCTGCAGTTCTACTGCAGTGGCCATTTTGCCTTCTATCCAGTACATTTTCAGTTAAATGTCTTCAGGATCTCAAAATGGTGTAGGAGGAAATGAACATGCATGTGAGAACTGGTTTAAACAAAAAATGGCATCATAGGCGAGAAAATCTAATTTGTCCTCCCGGGGCTGCACCGGCAACATCCTCCAACAGCCTCTGTAGAGCCGTTGCACATTAATGTATACAGGGTATTGACTCTTAACAGCCTACGGATTAATTACACAGGCCTAATTTACTCATCATCCTTTAGCCCACATAGCGTATAACTAATGTATTTGTGCTAGACTATACAGTAAATCCAACCCACACATGTATAGTCTGCCATGAAATGAAATGGATTTAATAAGCTGCCGTAGTGTTTTGAAAACAGGCCCAGATAAAATGTTCCTTAAACGCCAGCTCAGCTGGCTCATAAAAGAAGGTGTGCACAGTGTGTACTTGTGCTTTTCCTACTATGACAAGTCAAAATGTTTGCTGGGACATCTTGGGTCCCTAAAAAGAAGTCATGAGGGGGAGAAAAAACACATACCTTCATACAATCGCACACCTTTAAAAAAAAACCAGGTCAGCTGAAATAACTACGTAAAAAACACAGGTAAAGTTGTTACCCAAACTGTCCAATGTAAACATCCATCACAGTTTACGGGCCAACTTTCTGGTTGGACTTTGACCTACTGCACTTACCGTAGATCATTTGTCCTGTGTTTTCCTACGAATGTCCAACACGTGACACACGTGTCAATTTCCGCTCGTTACATGTATACAATCTTTTTAAAATAAACTTATGTCTTCACAGGAAACAACTTACTTAGAGGCAACAAAACTACTACTTACTTAGTTAGGTTTAGGACTAGATCGACTTGGTTAGGTTTAGGCAACACAACTGCTAAGTTAGGTTTTGGCAACAAAACTGCTAAGTTAGGTTTAGGCAACAAAACCACTTGGTTAGGTTTAGGAAAGGTTGACTTGGTTAGGTTTAGGCAACAAAACTATGTAGTTAGGTTTAGGAAAAGGTTGACTTGGTTAGGTTTAGGCAACAAAAGTACTTAGGTTTAGTAAAAGATTGACTCAGTTAGGTTTAGGCAACAAAACTACTTAGTTAGGTTCAGGCAACAAAACTAATGAATTAGGTTTAGGAAAAGATCAACTTAGTTAGGTTTAGGCAACAAAACTACTTAATGAGGTTTAGGAAAAGATCAACTCAGTTAAGTTTAGGACACAAAACTACTTAGTAAGGTTAAAGAAAATATCAACTTAGTTAGGTTTAGGCAACACAACTGCTAAGTTAGGTTTTGGCAACAAAACTGCTAAGTTAGGTTTAGGCAACAAAACCACTTGGTTAGGTTTAGGAAAAGATCGACTTAGTTAGGTTTAGGCAACAAAACTACTAAGTTAGGTTTAGGAAAAGGTCGTTGTTAGGCTTAAAATAACTCAGGTAGTGACTTTATTCAAGTACACCAGTTAAGGGACAAATAAATCAACGCTGACTTGTGGTTTCACACAGGACATGAACGCCGGTCTCCTGGGCAAAAGTCCAGTGTTTTTTGACCCACTTATCCATCCCGACCACCTTCCCTGTTTGTCACTCTTTATACTTCCTGGTTCATAATTACATGGATTACATACGAATTGATTTTGTGGGATATGTGTGAGTTATAGTGCATTACTTTTCGTAGGTGTAGCTACAAACGGTGTATGAGAATAGCCTGCAGCATTTCAGGTGTGTTCACTTTCAGCTTTAGTTCATTCGGCTGAAAGTCTGATTATCTGACTGTTCATGTTTCTGGCTTGTTGAACTCAGTTGTTGTGATGTCATCTCATCTTTCAAGATTTCAATAAGCACTATGATGTGATTATAACCCATAGAACCCATAACCAATACCACCAGAAGTATTCTTTTCATGCACATTAAAAAGAAAACTAATTTACTCACTGTGCATCACGGTATCACTTGCTCACTTGTTCCGAATCCGGAGCTTTCTACCATATCACAGTCTGCATCGGCAGATAGTGTTTGCTCAGTTGTCATTTGACTTTAGGTGACATCCAATATTCTGAACACCTCTACAACTTCTATGTTGCTGTTGGCTTAAAAGGTGAGTTTTGCTGTTCATTCGATAAGACTGTGTGATATGGTCAAAAGCTTGAGTAAGTGGACCTTGAGTTAAGACTGCTGTTTACAAGGTCAAGATTATTCTGATTACTTCTAGTCCAAATGGACGGAATCAAAACAAGTTTTTTTATTGGACACTTTCCCAATTCCCTTGTTACCCATGATGTCATAATACTTTAATTCTGATTACATGCTTTGGTGCTTGTCTCATTAGATATTTAGCACTGATATAAGCAGTTCATTTGTCATGTCATTCCCTCTAGATTAAATGTTATTGTTATCGTGCGCTCCTGATGAGATCAGATGTCTCGCTGTTGTCCTGAGCTGTACGACATGTCAAGCTCATTAGCTCAGTAGTTTCAGAAAGACAAACCCAGCCCGCGCTGCGAGTGAAATCTCCTACAAGTGAAGCTTAGCTGCAAATAGATTACAACCGAGGAGTTGTATTCCCAACGTCGGCTCTGATTAGCGCCGCAAAGACGCCGCTCGTTCTGTTTTTAGAGAGAGTTGTTCCTGTGTGACAGCTCGGCGTCTCGGAGGAGGCTTGATGTGTCGTGTCCCTATTAGATGTGACACTTTCCGTGCCTGTTATTCTTTTTTTAATCTGCTGTGTCAAAGTCGTGCTCTCTCTTTGTTCCTCGTCTTTTCCTCAGTCTCTTTCGCCTGCGTCTCGCTCGTCTCTCTCTACTCTTTTCTCCCTTCCTTTTCTCTTTCTTTCTCTCTTTTCTCCACGTGTTAATGTGGCCGAGGTGTCGCCGGTGTGGCAGCCGGGCGAGAAGATGAAAAGATCCAGAACAGATTCAGACGGGGGTCTTTCACAGGCTAGCAGTTTTTTTTTTTCCACCTCTGATTAATCGAATGTGATTTACTTTAAAATTCTGTGTAAGTTTTGGGAAAGTAGGCCAGGTGCCTCTTTTTCCCCGTCAGCTCCTTGTGCTTCTGTCTGGAGTCCTGAGGTGCTTTTCACATAGATTTTTTTTGTTCTTAATGTAATGAGCTGTACTGAACCGAGACTGCAAGTTATTTGAAAATGATGCTCCTTTCTTCCCAGTTTGTACAACTAGTTTATCACACAAATGTGGTTTGAAAACAAAAAAGATTGTGTTAAGCTAAATGTATTATTTGGTATTTATATTGAATCAACACTTCAAGCTATGAATCTGTGTTCAGCTTTGGGCTACTTTTAGGATGTTGAATGAGTTCAGCTTTGCTTTGTAGCTTTTACTCACTGAGCAACAATAAATTACAGCCCTGCCAGACTACTAACAAGCTCCAGTGTTGCATTCACAGTCAAGGCACACAAAGTCACTGTCCTCTGTCCACCTACTACAGTATGTCACCTTGATTTTTTATCTCTGCTAGGCGTAGCCTGAGGAGATTATGAGTTTGGTCGTGTGTGTGCATCTGTCTGTCTGTCCACGGCTAATCTCGTAGACCACTGGACCCATCAGCCTAATATTTTTGGTGCTCATTTATGACTGGGCTTTGGGTATCGGCCGTTACCGAGTACCGATCCGATACCAGTCTTTAATTAATGAGCTGTGCCTCACTGTGTGGAAGTGACTGGGATTATTCTTTTATGTGTACGGCAATATCAGGCTTGACTTAAACATCGCTTTCCTAACTTTTGTAAAAAAAAATGTGACCAATAAATACATAGATATAAATGTATTTAATTGTTCTTTGTTATTATATAATAACCAATTGTACACCAGCAATGGGGTAAAGAATCTTGAAAATTAACAGGAATTACAATTCAAGTGTAAACCTTTTTGATGCAGCAACAAATTGGTCAAATCTTAAAACGGGAATTCAAATTACAGTATATTATGTGTATTGTATATAAACATAGAATTTAATTGAATAGATCGGCCCCATTGTCATCGACATCCGATCCAGTTAATTGAGTCAGTATCGGCTCGATATCCAGTATCGGTAATGGTGCGTCCCTACTGTATTCTCAAGGACATCTCATGGTTGCAGTGATATACGCTTTTTGAAAAAAATATTTTATTCATTCTTTTATACCGTCATTGACTGCTGACTCTTCACTACTCTTAACCGGTCGGTAGGGGCCGCAAGTGATCAACAACTGCTTCAGTTTTGACTCTTGTTTCCGCTTACGAATTGTTCCTCTCTTGATTTGCACGCTTAGGTAAGATAATTGTATGTATGTATTAATGTATGTATAACTATCGCCTAACAAAATGACAAACTCAACCGTGCACTGACTACAACGGAGCGCGTCTTCTCTTGCCGGTAGGAGGAGAGCTAGTTAGCTGTTTGCAGCCAGTGGGCAGCAGAGTCCTGCGGTGTTTGGCTAACAGAGCTAACGGGGCTAATACAGCTAACAGAGCTAAGAGCTAAAAAAAAACTAAACACACAGCAGGACCAGCGGACCTGGGTCTGAAAAGTGAAGCCAATGGGGGAGTGCCTTAAACTTGCATTCTTTCTAACAGCCAGCAGGTGGCGACTCCTCTGGTTGCAAAAAGAAGTCTGATTGTGTAGAAGTCTATGAGAAAATGAGCCTACTTCTCTCTTGATTTATTACCTCAGTAAACATTGTAAACATGAGTTTATGGTCTCAATCGCTAGTTTCAAGTCTTCTTCAATACAGCATGATTTTCATTTAGTAAATTATTGTCCCATTTAGAGTCAAATAGACCATAAAGCAAGGGATGCTTTAGGGTGTGGCTACCTTTCGATTGACAAGTCGCTGCCACAGCATTGTCTGGTCTGGGAGTTGTCCGTGTTTTCGTCTGAGAACTTTAACCCTTTCACTGTGTGTTTTCGGTTCATGAAAGTTACCTTGGTCACCTGAAAATGTCCACACACCAATAGGTGACGCCACGGTGACTACGTCGACTTCTTATATAAAGTCTATGAGCAGGACTGACAGTTTCTGTTTAGAGGAAGCAAGAAGCGTTACACAGTGAATACATTTAAATGAGAGCAAATCTGTTGCGCGAGACGTGCGAGTGAAAAACTTACAAACATTACACACCTGGCGGAGATCTGCACTCTACTGAATGAACTTTTCTAGTTTTATTAGGCGACCAGACACAAAGATCTAGGCTACTAGCTTTCTTTCTGTTTTACTAAAACTGCTTTCTAATGAACAAAGACAGCAACAGTCCAGTCCCAAATGATGTGTAAGTGTGAATCTTGTCAGATTTCTTTCTTCAATGTTCCAAGTCTAATAAGGCAGTGTTCAGACAAGACAAAAGCAGGGGTTGAAAAAAGAACGCAGCCTGCTCATCACTTTGAATGGGACTGCTTTGCTGGCACAGCGGGTGTCCCGACGCAGACTGCTCTAGCAAAAAAACAATTGCATTGATCGACTGTCAAAGAAGTTTAACTTTTTCCGTAACGCAATACGCCGACATCCAGTGAGGCACTGTCGGATCATTTTATCTGGCCGATGAAAAACGTGCCAGCTCACATTCCTGGTAGATTACTTTGTAACAAGAGCTGCAGATTTCTATATTTCTACTCTTTATCTGGCGGTCACAGGTGAGATGATGAAGTATGATCCAGGAAGGTTTGAGTAAGAGATCCATCAGTCAGCTGCACATTGGTTTAGAAATGATATGAGATTTTACAACTGTGATGAATAAAAACAGGCTGGCTAAGCTGGTCAAGGTGGCCACTGGGTGATCAGGCCCAACTTCAAGACATTTATTGTAAAAGGGTTAACAGTAAGGTTATCCCGTGGACTATAACGAGGGCTATTGTGAGTCATTTCACCTTGATGGCCGACCGTATTCATTCACACTGGAGTGAACAGACGAGGAAAATCAAATGGGAGAATAAAGACAAAGAATGGAGGCAGAAAGGCAACAGACGACAACGTGCAAAGTTAGCACCACCCATAGAGCCACAATGCCCACATTTATGGGTTATACACCAGTTTGGGGTCGGAGTTATCCTTTAATGTAACGGAGACTTGCACACCTGCACTTCTTCTTACCTGCAGTAGAACAGCACTTTTATTTGGCTGTTTATTTGGCATTGGTCTGCCACTTTTTTTGTATACAAGATGACAATAGTGTTTCTGTTGTCTTAATCTGTTGCTATATTTTTTTTATTTTAATTATGAACATTTACTTTTGGTATTTTTATTGAGTTTTTTTTTTTTTTAAAACAATATGTTTTATATTGCTTTATATGTCCTTGACAATAGATTGCAGCTCATTGCCGTCAGTGTATTCCTGTGACCTCTGTGTTTAATGACTGCTTGCAGACCAAATTTCTGAACTGAATACAGCGTTGGAGGCGGGCTCCCGTTCATTCCTATGAGAGTTGCTCAGTGGCGCATGAAGCCAAAATGGCTCGACTGCCGAGTAATGAAGTACCCGGATCATCCATTGGGCCCATTGAGCAGGCGCAGTAGCGATTCCTTTAACTCCGCCTACCAGCCCTCGGTCCAGCCTCGGTCTTGGTCTCATTCACATGAACAGAGGAAGGTAAATAACTCTGGATTCGGCTATTAGTGCATTTTACAACTTTTAGGACCTAATGATTTAAATGAGGGCTATTCAAGTGTTCGTACTGGGAAGTTGATTTACCTCAAAAAAAAATTATCCGCCAATTACGGATGTCTCTTTCCCAATGTAAGTCTATGGGAGAAAGTCTTCTTGGGTCCAATGGCATCATGTCACGGACACGGAAGTTGTAGTATCGCCGTTTTGCCACTACGAAAATTTGCTTCAAAGCCCGGCGCTCTTCCCGGGGCCTTGGACTGGCCAACGCAGTGCGCTGCCAGTTGACGTTGTATTGTGTTGTTGCAAAACGTGAGCCAGGGAGAACTTTTTTGCTGAGTGAATGAATGACTGACATGTGCTACAATGTTGAGGTGACCTGATGGGGCACACTTCAAACCCACATCCTTTTGGTTTTCACCAACAAATCTAGCCACTTTGTAGTCGGACATTCCCTCGATGAGTTTGGCCAGTGAATCGAGCTAGAAAAACATATCTTCCGGTGATGAAAATGGACAAAAACCTCACAGATTGGCCTCCTCTGAAGTGATGCTAAATTATTTCATTGTGGGGGAAACTTTCCTGATGGGTTTATGACAACCATCTGAATTTAAAAACTTTCCTTTTTTGAAAAGTTTTTTTTACAAAGAAACCTGAGCAACTACTCAAACCGCCTTTTCCCCCTTCCTGACTAAATTGGAGCTCGGTCGCCTTATTTCTGCTTGCAGCTATAATTTGTTTTTGCTTTTTCAAATGGCATTTCTTAAGAGTCACTGCCTCGCTCCAAAATATGCATGGCATTTCTTGTTTATTGGATGCTATAACGTGGAGAAAGGAGGGCAAAGATGGGACAGAGCGGGCGATGGCATTTAGCAAAGGGCTGATTTGGAGACAGCGTATAACGAGCATACAGGACTGTAGGAGTCCAAATTAGTGTTAACTTCTTTTTGGACAGCTGTAATGAGCTTACATTCGAGATCTACGGAGTCTTTACTGACTCCTCACATGCTCCAGCATCATTATGCCGAAGGGTTTATGTTATCACATCACCCAAAACTATATCTAAATATAATTTAGTGGCTATATCTACACTGAGAGAAGAGAACGGATGAAACGAGCCGTTTCATGTGTAAAAACGGCTCTTTTTTCTTTTTTTTTTGAAAAATAAGTTGACATTAAAATACTTACAGCTGCACTGCAAGTAAATGAATCTCAGCGCTATCATAATTTGATTTAGCAAAACTAAGATAAGTCTGAGCTGCAGTATCTCCGTCCTTTTTATCTTGCAGTTGACAGCTTCAGACCATGCACGGCCTTGTTTTATATTATGCCACCATATCGGAACAAGAAAAGCTTATTTACGCTTCATTTTAGGAATCTTTTTATACACAGCGGGTCAGCGTAGCAGATATGTCTCTTCAGCTCCAGCTTCTGTGTTTAAACGAGCTCCGAGAACACAACCACTTTAATATCTTGACACTTGCCTCATTATATTTCTTGAACATTATATGATGAATAAACAACATGGACATTACTCAACACTATAACAGTTTGTGCCCTCGCTGAGGCAAAACGCTGCTTCAGGGACTTTTTTAGGGAACAAACCTACTTTTGAGAAAATGATCAAATTTAAAAGAACTGTACGTTGGTCACCAGTATATCTGGTGTATATGTCGAAATGCCATTTATATTTCTCATCAAGAGGATCTATTATGCTCATTTTGAGGTGCATACTTGTATTTTGGGTTTCTATTAGAACATGTTTACATGCTTTACTTTTTACTTCTTCTTACTTTTACTTCTCATATCGGCTGTGCTGCAGCGCCTCTTTTCACCCTCTGTCATTTTTCTGCAATTGTAAGGTGAGCACTTCTGTTCTGGAAACTGCTCAGAAACCCCCTTATTGTCAATCTAGCTAGGAAAGCCATCCATCCTCTGAATGCTCTAGGTCTCTAGTTTGTGGCTGTAAAGGTTCATGAGGCTGTGATTATCCTAGAGGTCACCACAGGTCATTTTATACAGTGAGGTCAAATAAGAGAAAAAAATGGTCTCACTAAAATGAAATAGCTACTATGGGGACTAACATCATCACACATGAATACAGTTGAGCTCATTGGAACCACAAGAGTCTCAGCTTTACAGTGATACCCAATTTATGCAATTCCAAGACTGTTAAGGGACCCCAGTATGCAGAAATATTCAAATACATCATTTTTAGAATAGGCAAAAATAACACATTTATACTGCATGCATAACACTGCATGTGATTATCATAAAGTGGGCATGTCTGTAAAGGGGAGACTCGTGGGTACCCATAGAACCCATTTTCATTCACATATCTTGAGGTCAGAGATCAAGGGACCCCTTTGGAAAATGGCCATGCCAGTTTTTCATCGCCAAAATTGATATTTAGTTATTTAGCTTCCTTCTCAACACGCTAGCATGATGGTTGGTACCAGTGGATTCCTTAGGTTTTTCTTAGGTTTCCTCTTAAAGACGGCGATCCTGCAGGTCTCAGAGGGTTTGATAATTATTTTTCAGGAGTACTGAGATCAAATTTAGGTGTGCTTGAGCACCCCTAAAAAGAGCCTTAAATCGCCCCCCGCTGACAGCCAATTCCTGACAAATCCTAACAGCTTAGGACACCTCTGGAGTTCAGCAGAGATAGAAGTCAATTTGTATGTTGTCAGTCACAAAATGCTTATGCTAATAAGCATAAAAGTTGGACCAAGAGTACGTCACCGTGGGACCAACTTCCTGCTCCGAGATGCTTGATAAATACCGGCCAAGACCTTCACATGTTCCAGTGGAACTTGTGAAAATCCTCTCTGTATTTCAGTCTTTTCCCACAAAGTACACAGACTCTCACCCTGTCTGTTCTGTTGCCTCTCCCGCCTCCATCTTGTAGAGAGTAAGGTTCCCTCCATGCTCTCCGTGTCTCTGTGTTTGATTACATTCATTCTGTGATGAAGCTAAACGGCAGTCTGTCCTGTAATCTCTGTCATTCATCAACGTCAGCCTTAATAGAGGCAGAGACGGAAAGGAGTGTAAGGGAGCCCTGTTGGTAAACCTCCTGTGACTGCCTATACATCTGCTGGCGTGTGTGTGTGTGTGTGTATAGATCTAACCTCCTCTGACTATATGCTACCTCTCAAAAAGTGTAAAATGTGTGTTATGCGTGTGCAGGAATATGCATTTCCATTTAGTGAGTGTTGGAAAGATTGTGTTTCTCTGTGCGGAAAGGTGTGTGTGTGTGTGTGCGCATCCAACAAGCCAGTTCACTTGTTCATCCGCGCTGTCAGCTCGCCCCATGAGAGCCTCGCTCGCACAACGGTAACCTGCAGGGAGGATGAGGAGGAAGAGTGAGAGAAAACCATGAAAAGAGGAGGAGGAGGAGGAGGGGAAAGAGGTGTGATTTGTGTGGAGGGGAATTTCACCGCTCCCTGCCAGACAGGGAGGCTCGATTCCAACAAGCCTCCTCCTCCTCTTCTCCCTGTTGCTGCCTGTTTGCCTCCAGCGTTGGACACAAAGGCTTTTCTCAGCTCTGGCTTTTTAACAGTGTGGAGATAATGGGAGACTCTTTTGGCTCTCTTCAAACAGCTCCACAGCTACCAGTGCTGCGTTCTCAGTCGAACCAAACAGAGCATCAATCACTCTCCATGTCAAAGGAAGATGTAGAGCCCGTCCGTGACACGACGTCCAATTCATCACCCCGCAATATCCATAAATGTCCCTTTTGCAGCCGGCGCTGAATATGGTGATTCAAGCTGTAAATCTGTTTATATTTGCAGTTCTAAACATTCACTGTCCCGTAGCTCTTTCCTGGGATAAAAAAAAAAAGAATAGCGCACTCAATGAAACGAGGTGCCCAGACCTCAAAACTCCACAATCAACCTTTTCTTAGCGTTTATTATCAGAATCAAAACTTTGTGAACCAAGTATGTCCAATCAATGAGCCTCATGCAAGAACATTTTAATGCCATAAAAATCTATCTTCCCTGAGGTTTGCTTGTACAAGTGTTCTAAGTCAGTGTTGTAAATCACTTGTTACACCCCCGATGAATGCCACCTGTTCATGAGTAGGTGCACGTTCATGAGATGTGATCATTAGTATCGACGCCTATGCCATATAAGCCTACGGGTTCCGCTTTGTTTATGCTCAGGTTTCACTCGCAAAAACCCGAGAGTAAAAAGAAGAATGTCACACTGCAGATCTTGTTAGAAATCAGCAAACCAAATGATAACCAATTTAGCACCGTCAGCAGTCGTGTTAGGGAATGAGAAACAGTTACAAAGTATTAATGCAGCCAACGACGAGTTATCAGAGTAGCGTCGTACTGTGACGGAAATAAAGACGAAATGGTTTGGCATGAAATTAAATGGTAAAAAATGTCTTGCGTGACGGTCGTGGAGATGGACGAGAGAATATAGGTGATGGTGACGCTATCGGGTGTTCTAACGCATGATGATCCTGAACCTGCATAAAGACCCTGAGCTGTTGGAGTGAGATAATTGTCCTTGCAGCTACTTGACTGTATAAGTTGCCGTGCCAAAATATACCAATAAAGACTGAGAATCAAAAGAAAAGCAAAAGTTGCTGAAGCTGTACTGTAGCATTTTTTTCTGACTTGACTCGTAGTACGGCAGGTCTGGAGTGGACCAATCGTGAATGTTATTTGTGCCTAAGAGAAAATTCTAAATATGAGAAAACTGGTGAATGCATCATGCAATCATTCATAAATGGCTCTTAAGAACAATCTGTTTATATGCGATAATAACGCGTTAACGCAAATTTGTTTTAACGACACTAATTTCTTTAAGGCATCGAGACAACTTGTGACATCGATTTTTCGGATGTTGTAATGGGCGAAGTTTTATAGCTAGATTGAAGATACCGGTATCGAGTGAAACTAGAACCTAAGGAATCCATTGGTACCAACTCAAGTCATATTAGCTTGTCGCGAAGGAGGTAAAATAACGCTCCAAACTTAGGCTAAATTTTGGCGAGGAAAAACTCCCATTTTGACAAGAGTATCAAGTACTTGACAAATCTCCCTTTAATGTACATTTTGAAAAGTTAACTATGTATAATAATGCGATTAATCCCAATTAAATATTTAATTGATTGGCAGCACATATATATATATATATATATATATATAAGGGAT
>CAKALU010063374.1:0-23707 GCA_916700995.1 Hozukius guyotensis | reverse complement strand
AATGGATTAATCTTTGCAGCTCTATGTCATTTAAATGTTCCTTTTGCACTGAAAGCAAAACACATTGAGCATAGAAGTTTATCCTTGACCATGGGAACAATATATGTGTCACATGTATTTGAAGTCACATTTTGTTCTGAATGGGCTTCACAGAGAGTAAAGAAAGGTATACAAGTCACATAAAGAGAAGCTTACGGCGAAAATATCCAATCCTTGATAACCTTGAACGGTGTCTTTTATTAAGTTGGAGACTCAGTATGCAAGCGGTGCACCTTTTACAAACCCTCGTGAACACCAGGGAACGGCTCATAAACACGGTGGCATTTACACATGGCAGTTTAAACCTTCATATCATCCATCACTGTTTTATGGCTAGTTAGCTCAGCTCCTGCTGTACTGCCCATACACACCCCACAGGGCGTTTTTCATCCAGGCTTGTAAAAACCATTACACACCTCGCCACGACGCGTGCGTGTGTCCTTTCCAGTAACGTCTGAGCTGATTATTTTGATGAAATACTGTTGTGAATTCTGACACATTATATTTTTGACATATTTGGGGGGTTTTTTTCAAGGTGAAGCACGAACAGAAAGAGATTCATGATGATAGATGGCAGTTATAAAGTTACATCGGTCATGTTTCAACACAGAAACAGGTCAATCCTCCAAAAATGAGAATAGATTTTGGATATTTACATAGAAAGTTCCAGTAATCTTCACAAATTTGTCGCTCAAACCGGTCAGATTGTCTTCACCACTTGGAAAACCATGTTAAGTCCATGACAAATAGCAGGATGGGTAGGATTAAGTGCCTTTCCTCCAGTCTTAGAAAGGCTAGGAAGTCGGCTTTGGAGAGAAAAACTGGATTCTTTTCAGAAAAAGTCTGTTTTTCATCCTGTTTTTGAAACGGCATCTCTCAGTTCCCCTACCCCCCCCCCAAAACTATTTTACATTTATTATGCTGTGGAAACACATTATTTCATTCTGTTGTTTGGACTGCTGATTAAAGTTGTGAAGTATGTAGACCTATGAATAGGCAATAGGCACAGCAAATTCCAACTATGCCTTTCTACATTTAATTCATTCATTTGTGGTTTCTCATTAGCGAATCTTCAAACAAAAAAAAAAAAAGCCAAAGAGATGAAACAATCTGGCAGATTGTGCTTGCTTAGCCTGGTTTGTCTTTGGGTTTGCTCGGACTGAAGGCTTCCGGCAGGTTCTCTGTGTAACTGATGGCAGCTGTTTACCACAGAGCTGTGTAGAGGCTCATTATTAGAGCGTGAAGCTTGTTATGAGGCCTTGTGAGAGACTTAGTCGCTAATTATTTCTGAGGAGCTGCCTGGCGAGTCTGGATGGAAATGAGTATAGAGAGAAGCAGACAGACGGAACAGTGCAGCAGGAAGATGGATGTAATGTTGCAGAGAGACGGGGGTCACATGTGTCAGACATGACTACTGTGTGTCTTAACCTGCTGAGAGTTTATTCAAATTAAAGTTCGGCTTGTGGCTATATATGTATCATGTGATATATGTTTTTTTTCTTTAAGTTAAGGGTCAGGGGCCTCATTACAGAAACGTCCTAAATTAATCCTATCTTATCTCAGTTTAGGAAGATGGATAGGATGTTTGGTATGACAGAAACATATTTCCTAACTGCATGTAGGAGCAAATCCTATCTTATCTTATCTCAGGGTAGAAATTTAGCTATTACTGAACAGTCCTAACTTTCCCAAGTCAGGAATCCTAAGTTAGGATGGCATAGACACTGTCCTACATTCCAAATAACTGCCAAAAACGGCAGCAGCACTGTTGTTCTGTATGGCAGAAACAATATAGACGAGGAACAACACAGACATATAATGATTGAAAGGCCACTCAAACCGTATGATGATGCTTTAAATTTCCCAGACTGTTTATTATATATATATATATATACAGCAGATGTTGCATGTAAATTTCCTTTGGGAAAATAAAGTGTTAATTAAAAGTTGAGTTGATAAAAGTAGAAGCAGACACATGTTGAGTGACAGCCCCCTCATCTGCATAATGAGGCAGAAATGCATAAAGAAATGTAAAAAGAAATGTGTAAAGAAATGTATAAAGAAGATAATACAGAAATAAATAAGTGTGGGGATATAAATAAGGGGTGAAATGCAAAGGGAAAATCCTGCAGAAATAAATAGATAAATAGATGAATAAATAAATAGATACATTTAAAATAAATGCCAAAATAAATAAAAAATGAATACAAAAATAAATAAAAAATTAAAAAAATTAATAAAAAATAATACATAAAGAAATAAATGGGAAAATTAAACAGAAGAGTAAATAAATGAGGAAATGAATACATCTATATATGTATATGAAATGAATATATATATATAATTCATGCCACATTTTATCAATTAATTAATGGTTACTTGTATTTGTATTATCTTTGCTACATTTAATGACATATTTATTAATTTTCCTATCTTTGAAACTTGAGTTAAGATAAGACAGTCAGTTAGGATATTTTTCTGTAAGGAAGGGATACAAAGGATTATTGGAGGGATAAAAGAGAAAGAAAACATATATTTAATACATAAAATATTTTTTTCTGTATATTTTTAAATAGTTGTAGTCCTTCAAAACACCAGTTCATCTGTTCACCATAAGTAATGGTGAACAGATTAGCAAACAACTGCCAATATGCACCAACTCCAGTGGGAAATATCTGGCCCTTAAACTGCTGGATACTATATATACACTGTACTCTCCAGCTAGTTACCAAATTGATTTGCCCAGAACCAAACAGCAGACACACAGTGTACACTGGCTGCTGCATCTGGAGATGTATTCAGTTACTGCTGATGTTTACTACACTCAGTATACAGTATATGTATCTCACACTGTAGCGTACTGTGGCTGCAGTTAAACGAAGCAGGGAGCTGTGTGTTAATGTCCCGAGAGTTCCTCTCCTTCTCCAGACTGCTGTAAACCTACTGTCTGTCTGGCTGTCATCAACATGTTCGCTCTCTATATGTCAGCTCCTCCACTGACTCAATGTCAATCCTCTCTTACTTGATTTCAAGTTGAATTTCGAATCGATATATTTGCTTCATTTGAGTCTATGCAGAGGTAGAAGGAAGTTACCTTTACTTTTATTGTTGTAGTCTGAGTGACGTGACGTCATAGCTGTTTCAAAAGCTAAAACAAAGCCGAAGCGAGCCGTAACGAAAAAGCAGATAACGGCGGAGGGTCCGCGTGGATACAACCTGCACTCTCACATGTTAAATCCAAAGTGGTAAACACTGCACATCCAATAAAGGATGGAAACACTTTGGGTTTCACACATTGGCAGGAAAAGCAGAGCTAGACATCACGGCTAAAGCTGCATGCTAACTCTGTCACCGACAGGAAACGTTATCGTATCGCGGTAACGTGCGGTCAAGCCAACCGTCACTCTTATCTCAGTGGTCAAATCGGCCGACGCTACAACTGTAGAGCACCCATATACTGACATTTATGTTAAATGCAATCAAACGGCCCTGATGGAGCTGACCATGGAAGTATAAAGAGAACGGAGCTGACGGGAGAGCTAGAGACGGACTTGGAGAAGTTAGAGGACGTATACGCGTGTGACTATGTCCAGTTTTCAAAATCAGATGTTATTTAAGGGCATATACAAAATACATATATGGAAATAAGATTCATTGGATTATATTCACCAGAAGTATAAAACATTTTAGGCTACATGTCCCTTATTAAAGTAAAAATAAAATACCACTAATTTGTGAGGGAAATGTCTTTATTCTTTGATTTTTGGATTGCCTCCAAATGAATAAATAATTTCTGACTAATGACTGATATATTTGACTTCAGGACATCTCTGACTACATACATGCTGAAAATCAAACATTTTTACTGGATCAATTTAGATATTTTCCAAAGTAAAAGTCCCTAGAAGATTCAACTTTTCCCCCATGGTCTAGTGTTAAAAAAGTTAGAAAAATCACAATAAATTGTAAAAACGCAACACATATCGAATCGGCACCAAAGTATCGTGATGGTATTGAATCGGGAGATAAAAGTATTGTCCCATCAGAGCATTGTATCTACATGAGCCTTAGCAAAGGTTTATGGGTGTCTATTTTTCCTTTTCGATATGTTCAGACTGTATATAAAATAGTCTGTGACTTTGCCAACAATTAGATGAGATGACATTTTAGTAAACCCCATGGGGATTTGAGTTATTGCAGCAGAAAATACAGTATAATAGTGAAGATAACAACAAATAAACAGACACATCTTTGCCATCTTTATTTGCTGTAGACGAATGTGTACATCTGCATCGTGGTATCAACGCGACCACCACACTCAATTATTGATAGAGATTTTCACCCCATTATTACCCATCTCTCTACTGGTACACAATGTTGATTATTTATATCCGACAGACGGTGGTCTGTTTCAGTCTGTGCGTCTCACTGTTTCCAATAAAGAAAGGAGACAGCTCACGGCACCTCACAGGCTGCGTGGTTTTTTTTTTATGCATAGCACAGAGGACAGAAATAGCCCCGGCTCTAGTCCTGCATTTCTTATTGTTCCAACATGGAGCTCTGAGCCAGACAACTGATGTAGTCCTACAGAGATACGAAAATACGGCCCCGGATGCCGGATGAGAAGACAGATTCGTGTGCCGGTATCATTCCTGATCGTGATGGAGAGGATAGGCTGGAGTTTGAGAGCTGATACTGCACTGCACAGAGAAATACTACTTCTAGATATACTGTTCTGTGATTACTTACTTCTATATTGGTTTATTCAGATATTATTTGCAATCTCTTGAATGATCTAGTGAGCCTCCCTCATCCGCCTGATGTCTCTCTCAGATACGTTGCGATGAAACGAGATACTTAAAGCGCATTCACCTCAAAACATCTTTGTACTACAAAGGCATCATTGTTATTCTGAACTCTGTGCACCCGTTGTGTTTCCGTGAGGAAGTAATCGTCGAGTGTTGATGTGGTAATAATTTCTTGCTTAGAGGTGGCACCTTTTGTTGTGTTGAATTACAAAAAAAAACAACAGAAAACTCGTCCTTGGTGCTCTGGCTGAACCCTCTGGCTCAGGAAGCCATGTTCTCCTTTTAACCTTTTTCATTTGATTAAGAGGGAAAACAGTGTTTGACCTGCGCTGTGGGGAGGCGGGCCGGCAGCTGGGATTTGGGCCAAAACAGCAGGAAACTGAGCTCAAGTGTGGGAGATGGCAAAACCAAGGGTGGTGAAGGTCCACACATACACACACACACACACACACACACACACACACACACACACACACACTTACTCACATGTGCATGTATGCGTGTCCTTGTGTGTGTGTAATTGGATGCAAAAAAACAAACACATGCAGAAAACTATATGAATGCATGCAGGGATAAACACCTGATACTGCGTCGCACGCAATACAGTGCTCATGTACATTATTACATTATGGGCACACAAGCAAAGGGACATAAGCACTAACACATCCGTGTACCATACGACACACATGTTCTGCAAGCAATTGACTTAAAGCTCCATTAATATTTTTGGCCGGACCTCAGAGGGCCAGTCCTGCAAACGCAGAAGTATGTCACCGAGTGAGTGATTGAGTGAAGTTGCGCGATTGGTCGGCCGAGTGTTGGAGTTTCCTCATTGGCCGTTGCTCTTTCAAAATGAAAAGGCGGGGAGCAGTGAATGAGACTGTCCAGCGCGACGCGTCCGGCTCACGAAACACGAGCGCTGGTCGCTTGGTTATTCAAAGTTTAATAATATTGAATGTGTCGCTTGTCCAAAATGCACCAAATTCAACAAAGCACTCCCTTCGGTCCCCAGCAATACACCCACCAAGGGTGAAGTAGATTGGATGAACGGTTCTGGAGATATGCGAAGGACACACACACAGAGCCACACACAGCTTTATAGTTAGATGTCCATTTTCTTTTCTGAAAGAAATAATGTTTTCTATTCTGAAAATTTCTGTCGTTTCTTCTTTGCTGTTTTCCGATCAATGTGATCAATGTTAAGCTACCGTCAACAACACTTTCTGATGTTTTTTTCCACAAAAACCTACATATAAAGGGAAGGCAGCAAACTTTTATTGTGAATGTTCTGGAGAAAGTGTTTTTTTCATGGAAGCTTAACATCGCTTGGGGAAAGTGGAACACCTGACATGACTTTCTCTGTACTGATGGAATTAATGCTGTAAAAATGTAAATCATACTGGATTTATCAAGACAACAGGTAAACATGGGGGATGTTTTGAGTCTGCACTAACAGGGGGTCTCAAAGGGATCACAACTTTATGATGGTGGGGTTGTTTGTGCATCTCCATGACCCCTAGAGCTGTGTCGGCTGGAGTATGTGTCCTATTGGTAGGGACAACCATGCCAAATGGGTCATAGGCCTCCAGGTTGGGGGTTGGACTGAGGGCTGATAACCCTTTCCCGTAAAAAAACACATTATAACAGAAACCAGAAGGCCTTATGCGCCACGAAGTACGAAGAAGATAGGTAGATAACAGGTAACATTAACTGGGGGGACAGAGGAAATTAAAAAGAAATGCCATTGTTCCAAATAAAGGCTTGGCTCTCTCTCTCTGTCACTGAGGTAAATAAATAAAGAAAACATACTGATAATTAGTTTTTTACTGTAGACGCTGCGTAAATGGTTGTCGCATCAGCTGCAAACACAGCGAGATTCTGTTTTGTATCAAAGGGAAAAGTCTCCGAAACGATGACAACATATGGCACATGCAAAGCCCGCGTTGCTGAAAACTCCAGCGCACACAAAGTTCCCATCTGCTAATCTTAGATAAGACCAGACACTTATGATACAAGGATTTCAAAACTTTATTTTAAATCTAAAGGAATAAATGACATGGATTGCTTAGAGAAAGCATCTTGTGAGTGTGTGGCTGCAGATTTGATTGCATCCTCTCTTCTACTGAAGAGTCCTTGAAAAAGATGAAACGCCTGCTGAGCCTGACCTCTGACCTCCCAGTGGAGTAGAGCATGAGGAAAGGGAATTCGCTTATATAATGTATATGTTTTTTTTTTCTATCATACAGCATTGATCCCTCCTGGGTCGTTTCTCATGCCCTAGATTTTCTGTAGTGACTTCCGTCCTGTCAAGACATTATAAAGATGAATCTTCTGGCTCCATTGGTATTCCATCCTCTTTAAACGTATAGCTACACATAATGTAACTACTATGCATAACATAATAAACAGTATTCAGATTAAGAGGCTGTTCAATTTTCCTTTTAGCCATTTACTGAAGCAGACTTGGTGAAAAGATGCAAACACAATAGATTTTACCCTCTACAGTTTGAGTGAAGTCGTAACCACAAATGTATTTACATTTAAATATATAGAGGCTATCCATTAGGGAATATTAGCTAAATTAGCGTTGTAATGAAAATACAATTCTATTTAGCAGAAGTGTAATTGAACAACACGGCAATATGTACCCTTCTCTTTGTCAGAGCGTAACAGAGGATGGCCATACATCAGCCTAATTACCATTATAATAGCGAGTGAGTCACACAGTGGTGGTGAAAAGCTCTTGAGAGCACTGTATGCGGCCCGATGCACCACCAGCCATCTCACACAGTGCACAGCATTGACATTCAGGGGCTGACGCCGCTGGCTGCCTGATCAGGCAGCAGGCGGCGGCATCTATTTTGCAACAAAATAACAAGTAGAAGTAAGCATATGTTAATTTTCAACTCGTCTCACATGATCTGGTTGCTAACACCGATGTGGCAGTTAATAGAAGGGTACATTATGTCGCAGCCTCCAATCAATAATCATGATTAGGCCAAGAAACAACATTTGAATAAGATGTGTATTTTATGATTTATCTTCATTTAGATTATATCAGTTTTTACTGTGTTGGATTTGTGTCAGCATTTGTGGATTTACTCTTCCTGTCAAAAAACAATTCTCCGACCGTTATTGCAGTGAAGCAGCGGTGCAGTGGTTTTGTAACATGCCTTAAGAATAAGGCTTTTATAAAGGTTATTTATTCATCAGCATCAAAATACAATCTCACGTTCCATTGTCCCCTCACTCGCGAACAAGACCCCGCAGTACTTGAACTCCTTCACTTGGGGTAAGGACTCATTCCCTACCCGGAGTATGCAACCCATCGGTTTCCTGCTGAGAATCATGGCCTCAGATTTGGAGGTGCTGATCCTCATCCCGGCCGCTTCACACTCGGCTGCGAACTGATCCAGTGAGTGCTGGAGGTCACAGACCGATGATGCCAACAGGACCACATCATCTGCAAAAAAACAGCGATGAGATCCTCAGCACACTGAACCGCAAACCCTCCTCCCCCCCCCCCCCCGACTACGCCTCGATATCCTGTCCGTCAATATCACGAAAAAAATACACTACTCGGCTACTGCATCAAACTGCGTCTCTTAAAAAGCGCCTGTCGGGTTAGGAATGAAAACTTGTAGAAAGTTATTGGGTCCATGGCAATTAGTGGCACCTCGCTAGAGTTGCGGAAATGACGTTCTATCATCAATGCTAGTGTTGTTAGCTAAAGTTGAAGATTTTGGTGGACAACTCTGCAGTTTAATGTGAAATGTGTGCATTTTTCTTGTGCTGTCCTCAATTGTGTAATGGCTTCCTAAATTGGCACTTTCAGAACCCCTGGAGGATTTGGAGTTGTTTAAAGGCACTTTTGACGGCAGCCCCATCTCCTAAAAATGACATTCCCATACAACGAAACTGCATTGTGAATTACGTTTCGTGGGAAATTTATTTTGTCGTGGATTCCATTTGTTTTTGATGTATCACAAATACGTTTCTAATGACAGTCTGCGGAAGTCCGCGTATGGAAGAGGTTGGGGTTGTGGATGGGTCAAACTTTCCCCCAAGAGACTGTTGTTTGTGTCCCGTTTGAAACCAAAGGTCAACGTTCACTTATTTTACATAAGAAACATAGTCATCGTAAGCCAAATCATGATGGTGTTTACTAAACCTAACCAAATAGCTATGCTGTGTTTTTGTTTTGTTTTGTTATATTTCAGTTTCGTAGTCATTTGAAGCCAAACCGTGATGTTTTTACTAAACCTAATGAAGTAGTTTTGTTGTGTTTCTTTGTTTTGTTTTGTTTCAATTTAGAACTTTAACCACATGTTTAAAACTGCAAATGTAATCCGGAAGAAAATAAGATTCCCTCGAAACTTAATTGAACTGAGTTCACTTTAGTTGTATGGGAAGATAATTTAGTTGGAGATGGTGCTGGGTGGGGTGAGTAACGAAGTAAAGTAATGAGTATTCTAATGCTTTACTTTTGCTGCTGAGTGATTAGCAAAGTCATGAAATCACTTTTTCAATGAATAATAAATATGAGTAATTGATTGCAGTTTTAAGTTTTAAGTTACTTGCCCAACACTGGCTATTGGTCTTTTCTTTTTTTGTTTTGTTTTGAAGTTTGAGTGCATTCAAACTACTGTTTATAGGAGCATGGAAGTGCAGGGCTGTGGTCGAAAAGTCCTTTTTGCTTAGGAAGGTTCCCGGAAGTATCTCAGTAGCAGCCGTGATAAGAGCTGTTTGAATTCTCCAAATGCTGAGGAAAGGTGCTTCAATGCTTCCTTTATTATCTCCTTTAGCATAGGATACATTGGACCATCCTTTACCGAAGGAAAGGAGAGAATAACATCCCACAATTCCATGCGGCCGCAGCATTTAAAGCGACGCACCATTCGGCCGTTCCTGATAACAAACAATATGCTTATCTTGCATATTATTTTCATACACTCTAATACTAATTGGGATTCATGTTTAATGTAAGTGGATAGTGACAACCATTTCGTTTCACTTTATTTTTAATTAATTAAAATGGACAGTAAACATATTGGAGGGGTAGGATCATATTCTTCTTCCAACTTCAGCAAACTGTCAATTAACAAATAATCTACATAAATAATTATTACATATCCGAAAAGAAGTTGGAAGAAGTATATGGTCCTACCCCTTCTCCATAACTCAAACAATTGACTAAATATTTATCATATATTCCTTTGTTTATTTCAATTCCAACCTTAGTAATAAAGTGATATTTTTCACCGGTTGTCCACGTTTAAGGTCAGATAATCCTTTATTATATGTTGATGTTTAGTGTTCCAGCAGCAGAAGGACCTGTGGTATCTCTCTGTCACACACCGCGGGTGAAGCAGCCTGTCATTGAATGACCTATTTAAAAACGCACGGGGGGAAGCAGCACCTTTTGTAGTCCGTCTTCAGAACATTGCAGTTTCACCACGGCAGACTCACATCACTAACATCCGCCGCCGTCGCATCATAATTACGGAGCCTATAGTGTAAGTACATTCTCTTAACACCACGGTTGTCTTTTCCTAAGTCCTTATGAATTCTCCTTCACATATTTCCTTGACCTCATGTTGTTTTCCATCGAGGTCAAGGAAAAGTGGTTAGGAAAAGACGTTAGGACGTCATTTTTTGACTTTTCGACCGCTGCCTAGATCTTTTTCCTCAATACAGGAAAACCACAGGTGTAACTAAAAGCATTAACAATGGCTCCATTCCATTTAGTCGTACAGGGACATCTAAATGGGATTCAACCATTATTAAGGCTGAATCAACTGCACTCCAAAACAAGCTGGTAGATGCACACCAAAAGCTGCAAAGTCGGGTAACAATTCTCTGTGGATTCATCACTGACCCGTCTTACTACACAGAATAATTTGATTGAGCGTTACTAGACAAATATTGATTAGTGGAGCTTTAAAGTTATTAGTTACACCGATGTTTGACAGGACAAAATGTTCAGTCTATAGTGCATTGATTTGTCAGTCTGTTGCCACAAATATTGCCCACCCACTCATTAAACTAAATGTATATGTACAGTACACCACTTTTGGTGTAACTCCTGTGATTTGAAATTATGGCCTTTAATGTAAAACAGTCTTCTTTATTTCTTCCTGAAACATTGTCATCTTGGAGTGTGTGTCACCCAAAGGTAGATCTCTCTGTCTATACTGCCTGTGTAAACAAGCTATTAGATGGAGTAAGTGGAGGTGTAGGTAGGCTGGAGTAATAGTACGCCACAAAGAAACATCTCCTGCTCCAGTTTTATCACGGCTGTAATTACCACATTCCATTTGTCAAAGAAATAAACAATAACAGGCGTCGCAGCAGCACCCGCCCACGGCTATCTGCTACCTCACACATTGTCCTCCGCCTTCCTCCTCTTCTTCTGCCACTCTCTCTCTCTCTCTCTGTCACACGCACAGTCTCATATTCATTTCTCCCTTTATCCTCACGATATATTAGTCTCTCGCAAACGCACAGAGGCTCGCTCTCATAAACACAGACCCGCTCATTAATTCAATCTCTGGTGATTTATTTTCTCGCCCGTCGCACAAACACACATACAGAGTCTCGTGAACACTTTCTCTCATATTCATTTCTCCGTCCATCTCCACTTCCTCCCGTAGTAAATGGGTTGACGTGGACGGCTGCTGTACTGTAGCTTTCGAGCACTGATTCGCAGCAATCACCCGAGAGCCTTCCACTGTTTATCTTGGAGATAATGATAATGCTTCTGGGTGAGCCGACCCAACTCATCGCAGCCTTTTATGGCCTCAACAATGAGAGTGTGGAGCTTATAGATGACTATTACTAAGAGATACAGCGTCAGATAGCCACATGTTTGAATCATTGTCACACCAGAATCAAAGGAATATAGAGATATGCAGAGCAGTAGAAGATGGTAATTACATTTAAGGTGCTAATCATCGACTATATATAAGAAGTGGACGTAGTCACCGTGACGTCACCGGCAGCGTAACATAATTGTGGTTGGCCCTGGTGCAAAATTTTGTTCTTGGGCCCTCGCCCCAAACACAAGCACATACACACACACAACAACTCCAGACAATTGCAAGGCAGACAATTGCTATGCCTGCAAACCAGCCTTAGATCAGCACCACGGACAGCAGCCGGAGCGCTAAATGTATCAACGCTAATTTGGCAGCCTGCCCTGGACTCAAATGTTATCGCAGATACAGATTTCAGTATTTTCCAACATATGAGACGTAACAATTACAGTGCTATAGATTTAAATCCCTGATCCCACTTCAGTACTCACCCATTAGAAGTTCATCCCACAGGTCTGGTGCTCCGCAAAGTCATTAACCATGTGCTTTTTTATTGGAATGTCCTCGCCGTGAGCGACGCAGCGTGACGTGGCACGCCGTTTTGAGCTGAACTTTTGTCAGACGCCCAGCTGTTTCTATTTATTCCTGTCGCTCTCCTTGAAATCGCCTCAATTGACCGGGAGCGGCTGATTGGTGAAGTTGAAATGAGGAGTTATCTATACGATACCTCCTCATTTCACTACAACAACCTTAATGAGGTGGCAGCTGACTGGAGGGAGATCACCAGAGCACTTAAAGTTTCCTGCTGCTTTTGACGAGAAGGTTGAGCTAAGTACAACCGAACGCTGAATAAGACATTTTTAGGCGACCAAAGAAGGTTATAATTAACTTTCATGAACTGAAAAGAGACTGTGAAAGGGTTAAAGTTGTAAGACGAAAACACGGACAACTCCCAGATCGGACAACGCCTTGGTAGCGACCTGTCAATCACAAGGTAGCCACGCCCTAAAGCCTCCCCTGCTTTATGGTCTATTTGACTCTAAATGGGACCATAACTTACTAAATGAACATCATGCTGTATTGAAGAAGACTTGAAACTAGAGATCAAGACCATAAAGTCATGTTTACAATGTTTACTGAGGTAATAAATCAAGTGAGAAGTAGGCTCATTTTCTCATAGACTTCTATACAATCAGACTTTTTTTTGCAACCAGAGGAGTCGCCCCCTGCTGGCTATTAGAAAGAATGCAGGTTTAAGGAGCTTCTGCATTGGCTTCACTTCTCAGACCCCGGAGGTTGTCCACTGGTGGTAATCTGTGAGATTTTATTTTGATTTGTCCCAATTTTTAAAATAAAAGCTGTAGTATATGTGCTAAAATTATTCAAATTAAGATGTTTCAGTGAAAGAGACGGACAGGGCATATGATCAGATTAGCATTTGCTGTGTGGATTGTGTAAATTGCTCAGTGAGAATGATCTCCTTTACATTATAATGGACCAGTGATGATTATCACATTTTCCTGGTCTCCGAATGTGTGAAGCATTAGGTCGGATAATGTTCATGGATTTGGCGTTGTGGGCTTCCCAGCTAAGTGGGAAAAGACAGATTATCACTGCTGAGAGCGACTTCAGAGGCTCTATCTCTTACACAGCAGTTTTTATGTCCCGGCTTTGAATATTATCAACAAGAGAGGGGCTGTGGGCATTGTTGCTGGCTCCGGCTGTGTAATGTCAAATCGATACCTGGTGCGTTTCGGGTTTCACAAATGAAAAATACAAGCAGATTTGATCAATGTACAAGAGGGATGTATGACTAGAGGCTTGTACTGCTCTGGTAATACAAGACAGATCCATAGCGGAGCCTCGGTGGCTGAGCAGCCGAGGTTAATCTATGAACGGCACTTAGTTGGCGCAGGTTTTACTCATTCTTATTGACAGAATAAGCCAGACAAATCTATGAGTAGGGGCAAAAGGTTCGCAATTTTAAAGTTTGCAGAAGTACTTTCTTTTGAATGACTGCAAAATTAAAAACACACACGATCCTCTGAAGTGTCACTCTTCTGAAGCTCAGAATGGCAGCTACACTTCAGTAACATGAAATAGTTGGTTAAAGGTCCCATATTATAAAAAAAGTGAGATTTTCATGTTTTTTTATTATAAAACAGGCTTAAGTCCTATATAAATACTGTGAAAGTATCGAAATGCTCAATCCACAGGGAAATATACGCAGCCCGTATTCAGAAACTCTGCATTTGAAACAAGCTATGAGGATTTCTGTCCATTTGTGATGTCACAAATACACAATATTTAGACCCTTAACACAGATTTAAACGTAAACATTCTAAATGTGTCCCAGTTTATTCCTGGTCGCAGTGTATGTGAATGTCATCAGCTGACAGGAAGTACACATGGACCCAAGCTGTTGCCTAGCAACGTAATTCTGTTGCAATTTCGTCGCAATTCCGTCGAAATGCGCTAAAACGGAGCGTTTAAGACAGAGGGTAAATACAGGCATATTCAGGCCGACAGTATGAGGAAAATAAAGTTTTTTTTGAATATTACAGCATGTAAACCTGTTCTAGTAGGAACACAACATACAAGTATGAACCTGAAAATGAGCATGATATGGGACCTTTAACTTAAATAACGTGGTGCTGATATTAAACTTGAAATTAAATTCTTCATGTGTGACACAAAATTTCCCCAGAGGGAAAACACATCTGATCTACTGGAATTCAAAGGGAATTCAACACATGACGAATGGAAAACATTGTGACAGTCGCAGTATTGATTGAAAATGCAGTTCTTATTATTTTATGGTGATATATGGAGCTTTCATTATAAAACAAATATTGGTTTCATCCACCTTATATGAGAGAGGTTCACTTGGGCCTTTTTTTTTTTATTTTCATTACACATTTTAATAATTCATTTTTGTAAATCAATCCTTCATGCACTATATCTCTTTCCTTCCCTAATGTACCGCCTCTTCTTGTGTGGTGGATCACTAGCTACTATCCTTAAAGGTCCCATATTGTAAAAAGTGAGATTTCCAGGGTCTTTTACTTTATAAAGCAGGTTTAAGTGCTATATAAATACTGTTAAACTATAAAAACGTTCAATATACGGAGAAACACACACAGCCCGTATTCAGAAATTGTGCGTTTGAAACAAGCCGTCTGGATTTCTGTCCATGTGTGATGTCACAAATATACAATGTTTAGACCATTACACGGTTTTAAATGTAAACATTCTAAATGTGTTCCAGTTTATTTCCTGTTGCAGTGTATGTAAATTACATCAGCTGACAGGAAGTAAATACGGACCCACACCGCTGCCTAGCAACGCAATTCTGTTGCAATTCCGTTGAAATGCACTAAAATGGAGCGTTTCAGGCAGAAAGGTAAATACACGTATATTCAGGCAGACAGTATGAGGAAAATAAAGGTCTTTTTTTAACATTACAGCATGTAAACATGTTCTAGTAGAAACACAAAACACAAGTATGAACTTGAAAATGAGCACGATATGGGACCTTTAATGGAAATTTAGTTTGGGTTTCAGTGGAGAGTTTACCATGAAAGGCAAGAGAGGAGGGGTAAATATCACTTAAAACGGGGGGCTAGCAAACAATTAAAATATTTAATTGTGATTAATCGCATGGTCACATGGTTTGGCTTAAAATAATAAGTGAATGCTGACATTCTGTTTCACACAAGACACAAACAGTAGTCGAAGGTCGTGTCCTGTCCTGTTTGACCCATCCACCACCACAACAAATCTTTAATTTCTAAAGCTTGCAATAATACTATAATCCGTTCAAGTAAGACAAGAAAACCAGTGATACAGACAGAAAAACGCAGACCAATAGGTACTGTAGCAAAATACACTGCAATGTGCTGGTGCCTCTTTTTACCTATTGTTTACCATGAAACAATAAATATACCTTTCCCTGTTCATTAACGCTACTGAATATTCATGAGTAAAGGAGATTTATGGCTCCCTTTAAACGAAATCTTTCATACAAAGATTATTTCTTTTTCCTGGTGCATTGTGAAGACGACAGCTGGTCTGTCGGGTTTTCTTTTAATGGTACTGCGCAGCTTGGTGGGGACCAAAAACGTCTAAAATGTGGGTTTAGATTTCTACACCTGAATATGTAACACTTCACACTGTTCAGGTTTGGTATCAGCAGCAAATTAGTGCAATAAAGCTTCTCTCTCACAACTATTCTAGGCTATAAGTTGCTTATGAGTGTACAGCAAGAGTAACAGCATGCAGGGCTACACAGCTGAGTGATGGGTTAGTGAATATGAATCTCTAATTTTTGCTAAAATTATTTAATCATTTCATGGTTTCCTGTCCAAGACTCTACTGAGGTTATGAGCATTCTTTGTGAAATGCCGCGTCTTTATTACCTCTGGTTTTGTGGGCTTTTCTATTGGTCTTCTGTGGCTATGAAATTAAGTTTATGTCCTCGTTGCCGAGGTGTCAAATATTGCATCTTGTAAAAAATCAGTTGTCCCCGTTGCTGGATCATTGCTTGTCGTTTAATATTTTTTTAGGGAAATATCAGTGAATAGGACACTTTTCTAGTCAAACTATAATCAATTGAAACTTCCATCTATCTATCCGTTTTCTGCCGCTTATCCGGGGGCAGGTTCACGATGGCAGCAGGATAAGCAGAGATTAGACCAGACTTCCCTCTACCCCCAGCAATGTCTTCCAGCTCCTCCTGGGAGATCCTGAGACGCTCTCAAGCCAGATGAGATACAGTATACAATATAATCTTTCCAGTGTGCTCCGGGTCGACGAGTCGGTCTGATCGGATGCCCGAACCAACTCAACTTTGAGATAGTAAAATCACAAATAATTCAACTTCTATTCATCAGGAAGAAACTACATATATCTTTGGTGTATTTAGCATGTTTTTAAAACGATACTTTACAGTTTCAAAGTCCAGTGAAAGAAATATGAAAAACATGTTTATTTCATTAATTACTTAAAGCCAGTGTGTAATAAATGTGACAAGCTGCCAGGGTAGGCACTGGTCCCTGTATGTTCTACGTCAGCAAATGAACCATTAATTAAAGAAACAACAGTAAAGTGTTTTGGTTTTCTTTAAAAACACTTTTGAACCAGCACTAATATGAAATGTAACAGTGCTGATTGTTCCTGTAATTCAAGTCTTCTTTGATGTTGTGCATCTTCACAACATTACAACCTCAGCCTTGTAAAAAATGTATTGATCATTTTTTTCTCGACCTATTTAGCTTTCATGTATAAACTTGGCAAAGAAAAGAGATCTTTATGAAGATAGCTGCTCAGTGTCGGTGCTCCTGACCTCAATGCAGCATTTGTTACTATACTGTTTCCTTATTAATAGATTGAGATACTCTTGTAATTTTTAATGACTTAATTGAAAACAGGGTTGTCAGATTGTTTTATTCTCCTTTTAAGATTAATTTGAAGAAGAGTTGACATGTTAAGTTTTGACTGGATCTTAGATCTCTGTCTCTCTTTCTCTTGAACACAACCTAAGAGCCTCAGGCACTGACCTCCTGTGTCCAGGCTAAAGACTAAAGGTGTCCACCAGGAGCCTGCCTGAGGAACTCGGGCTGCAACAACTGGTAGCATCTTAAAATCAATTCTCAAAACATGCCTTTGACCTTTTGTGCTGTTGCTTTTTTTGTTTTTTTTACATTTGGACAGAGCCAGGCTAGCTGTTTTGCCCTTCTTCCAGGCTAAGTGAAGCCCAACAGCTCCTGAATTTAGTATCATATGTACCCTACAGATCACATACTGACCCCTTGGCATCACTTTCTAAGGCACTGTATAGTACAGTATTTGACACCCTGGGACTGAGACTGGGCTGCACCAAGAAAACGGATAATCGTAATTCCCAAAATGTCTAACCGTTCTGCCGAAACCCGCGGGATCGCTGCCCAACTTTATTGTCTTTCAGAGGCTGTAGTAGGAGTGAAGGTTGAGGTATCATATGAAACAAGAATCCACTGGTATCAAATATGTCACGTTAGCATGTCGGGAAGGAGTCTGAATAATGCTCCCCAGCTACATTTTGGTGAGGAAATAATGCTCATGGCCATTTTCCAAGGGGTCCCTTGACCTCTGACCTCAAGATATGTGAATGAAAATAGATTCTATGAATACCCACGAGTCTCCCCTTTACAGACATGCCCATTTTATGATAATCACATGCAGTTTTTTGAATGCAGTATAAATGTATTTTCTGCATACTGGGGTCCCTAAACAGTCTTGGAGTTGCATAAATTGGGTATGACTGGAAAGCTGAGACTCTTGTGGATCCAATGAGCCCAACTGACAGACAAAAACAAGTCTATGTGAATCTCAGAGGGTTCATTTGGTTACTTTGAAATGTTCTCTGTTGGTCAAAGAATGTAAAGGGAACGCCGAACAAACTTTCCGAAAAACAGCATTCCTTTAACATTCAAAAAATGGAACAAAATGGAACCCTTTGGCAATGGTCCATGAACGTTACATGTCAATTATCAACCACAATTGTTCTTCTCCCTTTGAAAGCACAGTTGATCCGTCATTTTACTTTTATTTACTTTCATTTTACTGTACTTATATTCAGCATAATTTATCTTCTCCTCCCTTCCCTCACTTTCTTTAACACACACTCCACCTCCCCTTTTCACCAGTCTCACCATCACAGACACTTATGATGTGACTTGGCATTGTGAAAATGCAACCGAGGAACATTGCACCTTTTTCCACAATTGACTTCAGTTCAGTGTTAGGGCTGCTATAATATGTGTTATTATTATTATTATATGGTATTTGTTAGCATAACGTTTGCTACTGTTTTTGCAGATTGGCTTTTACCAGGCTGTTCTGTTGAAACCGCTTTAAGGCATCATCTTTAGTCTTTCTCTTACCCGTTGTTAACTGTGTCTCCTTCTGTGTGTGTCCAGCCATGTTCACAGAGGTGCCTCATGATATGACTGCTCAGAGAGGTCAGGACGTGGAGATGGCCTGCTCCTTCAGAGGGGCGGGAACGCCCTCGTATTCGCTGGAGATCCAGTGGTGGTACATCAGGAACCATCTGGACTGGACGGACAACCAGCCCTGGACGACCAATGAAGTAGGTTCACAACAGGAACTCTGACTGTCTTTAGATGCGAAATAAGGAACTCTTATGCAACGTCTGAAAATGAACTCTCATCAACCTATTTCCGGTTTTTGGCATCTTTGGGCAAAAATTCCATAATAACCTTTCAGCATATTGTAATTCAAGTGCTCTGAGAGAAAACTAGACTGCTCTGTTTTCAGGCTTTAAAAAAATCTATCCCCATGACGGGAGACTTTGGCCAATCACAGGTCATTTCAGAGAGAGAGCGTTCCTATTGGCTGTTCATTCAACGGAGGCAGCTGTCAATCACTTGCGAACTCCGATCAAACTAGGCAGCGCTGATCAAATATGAATTAATATTCTGTTACTGTAATGCCTATTTCTCGCCTCAAATGTTTTCAGAATCATCTTGTTGTGTACTGTTTAGCTGTAAAATGAGAAAGTTTGCTCCGGCTGGTGGGCGGTGCTTGGTATTTCCTCAACTGATCTCAACACGGCGGCTGGGTCACAAAGCTAAACAGTACCCTACAATATGTTTCTGAAAACATTTTATAGGAGAAATAGGCATTACAGTAACAGAATATTGATTCATATTTGATCAGTGCTGCCTAGTTTGACCGTTTGATCGGAGTTTGCGAGTGATTGACAGCTGCTCAGAGACGGCAAGGCTCCAGCTCGGCTCTGATTGGTTGTTTTCCTCCGGTCTGTGAAATCTTGCAGATGCCATTAGGAGCACCAGAGGACACAGAGACACATGATTTTTTTCAGATTACCTGTCCCATGCACTACTGTCAGGATATAGGATATAGTTTTATAAAAATAACCCTCTTAATCATATTTGCTCCAACCTGCCTTCTGCTGCTTTAAAGGATATTTACGATCTATGACAACTTTTTTTTTTTTTTTATAGTTTTGGCCATCATTCTCATTTGTAATAATACTATTGCACTCAAAATGTAACTTAGTATAGAGATCTGGGAACACGGCAACATCGCTAAAAAGAAGTCTGAGAGCCACACGAGCTGTCAGACAATCAACCTGTTACATTGCAGGTTACACAAAGTTATTTGGAATGATAAAATTAAGGCAAATGTTTAAGAAATCACCCAAATTGTCAGTTGTAAACGTCCATCACAGTTTATGGACGGACTTCATGGTTCAAGTTTGACCTAAAGCACTTACCGTAGCTGTGGAGCACATCGCTTTTCGGAGAATCTAGTTATCTAGTGACATATATTGCGTGCATGGCAAGTTGACACTCGGGTACATATATTCTCATTTTATGTTTATGACCCCAATCTAACTGTAATAATGAATTATTAAAAATATTTTGTTCTAGGTGGCTCCTGAGGAGGATATACCAAAGGATGCTACAAAGATAAGTGTGAGTTATCTGCTGTCATTCTCTGATGTTTGCCTTGGTGTTATATGATGAAATGAGGCACAAAACCCTCATGATTACATGAAAATGTCTTGCTCCGGATGATCCGCAGATGTTGTACTTATGCTGCACACACAAGGATCAGTTTTTCACTCAGAGCACTAAATGCTCCAGACGACACATCAGCACGTTCACTTCATCCTTGATGGGTTTGTAGAATCACCTGTGTCAGCCAAAGAGCAGGCAGCACCGCTGCTAGTGGGCGATGAAGTGTCCTCCTCGAGGGGGCACGGCCCGCAGTGCATCATCTTCACATTCTCATAAACGCCCCTGCATCTTTATGACTGCAACACCAAATTCATATAATGAACAGAGAAGGGTACAGGCTGGCTGGGAAGTCAGCAGAACTTTCTATATATCTCCTCCGGTATCCATACATCAGACCGACACATACGGGTACTTCGCAAAAAGTCAAGGCCGCGCCCCCTTTTGGGGGAAAGAAAACCTGAAATCCCATTGACTTCAATGCAATTTGATGTATGCTTGGATTGTAATTCTGACACATTTGTATGCATTCATCTCTTGTTATAAAAATGTTTGTTTTATACACAGGTCTAATAGTTATTTTGTGACCTTGCCTGAACCTGAGTGTTCGTGATACCTTAATAAATGAAGGTTGATCGCCGTCATGTCCCTTCAGTCTTCCCCCGTCCAACACAGTGGACGGATATTGCTTATCCAGACTTCTATACATATTTGATTGAATCACGTTAATCACGACTAAGTGTTGTCTGTAAATAACCAACCTGTTTGATCTATAGGCTGAGATTTAGTTGGAGACGACAGTCTGATGCTGCTATAACGTTAACGTATGACTATATTACTGCAGCAGCCTCCAACTCAAGCTAACGTTATCAGCTAGCCATGCTAGTCACTGTCACCAGCATCATTTAGCCATTTACCACACTGAGAGTGAATTTTCACGTATCGTATGTGCCTCAGATCTCAGTGTGAAAGCCTTGGTTAACCCGCTACACAACAACTTTTCATCGTTTTCCATTTTCTCTCCTGTTACAGCGAGTTTCTTTCCCCCAAAAGGGAGCGCAGCCTCGGCGATGACGCCATGCTGGTCTGGTCTATAGCTTTGAGACATAAAGCCCCTCTATTAGATCTTTATTAGGACATGGCAGGGTAACAAATCAGGGATCAGCATTTTTGGATTTATTGTTGGTGCAACCAACTACACAGCAACTCTTCGGCATATCAATCAGTCAATCAATCAATCAATCAATCAATCTTTATTTATATAGCCCCTTTACGAACAAATCAGATTGACAAATAAATTGACAAATGTCATAATGATGAACAGTAACTCAAAGTAGTAAAATGTTGATAAAACAAAATGAGTAAAATAGAGTATGAAATAGTATGAATAATAAAACCACTAAAGTTGTAAACCACCACATGAAAGCCAGATTAAATAGATGGGTTTTTAGTTTAAATTTAAAAATATCAATATTTTCAGCTCTTCTCAGATCCTTTGGAAGGCTGTTCCAGCAGCTTGGAGCGTGATGGCTGAAAGCAGCATCGTCAAATAGAATTATTACTATTACTGATTTGTTTAAAGTAGAAGTTTGGACACATGTTTCAACTCCCTCTCTCTACGCAGTTCCTGTCCATGAGGGATTGTTTTCCCCCAAAAGGGGCATGCGAGCCTGCTCTGGATGACGTATTGCCGGTCTGATGTATACTTTAAGTAACTTTAACAGTTTCCCACAACAAGCAGAGAGGGCCTCTTAATGAGGCAGACAGCACGACCCTTATAGTGACTCAAAATTTTGACTTTTTCCTTCTAATTAGCTGCAGAAGTGAGCAGAAATGTAGGAAGTGCTTACTGCACATTACCTCCACACAGACATATTCCTCTCACCAAATATCTCTCCGCTGACTTTACAATTACAAAAATAAGCAACAAACGCTGCTGGCTAATCATATAATCTCATACAAGCGGTGATGTAGAAGTAAAATAAAATGGTATGTAAAGTTAAAAATATCAGATATGTGGAAAACAGATGTGTAATGCAGAAACAAACACACAAAAAAACAAGAAGCCTCGCTGCTTCCTCCCAAGAGGCTAGCTGCTGCTGATTCGCTATAATGAAAGCACCAGCTGTGGTTTGGGTGACTGAGTGTGTGAGTATGTGTGTGTGTGTGTGTGGGTGGAGCTCAACACTGCAGGCTGTACAGCTGGAAAATCATTATGAGCTTTCTGTATATAATGAATGTCGGCTCACATTCATAAAGCAGAGCAGACATAAACTGATGAATGTTGCTACAAAGCGGCATTGAGCTTGTACATACTGTCACACGCACATGCAGGGACCGGCACGCAGCCTATACATCTACTGTACCGCCGTCACAGGGAGGAAGGTACGTGATAAACCAAGTCGTATTTATATCTCGGTGCGTCACATGTCACGATGTCCCCACACTCTCATCATCTCAACAGTGCTTCGCTGTGAACTTGCAAAGTTTTTACTTCCAAGATGTAGTCTCTTCGTACTTTCAAGGCCACAAATAGAATTTGTTAAGCAGCACCTTTGCCTGAGTGTGTGTGTGTGTGTGTGTGTGTGTGTGTGTGTGTGTGTGAGTGGGAGTGATTGGCTGGGGAGGAGGCGCGACCGTAGAGTGTATCCAGGCTAAGATACAGAAGGGATTTCAGCATCACATCTAGTATGCTGTAGCTCTCATATTCTGTCTTTGTATCTCTATATCACTTCATGTATCTGTCTGTCTACATATATGCTAAGCCTGTTTTCCTTTTTAAACACAGCCAAGCTTAATTTATGATGATTTATGTATTCAGACAAATTATCACTGTAAAATTATTCAGTGGGTGGTAACTGGCAAAATGCGGAGATATCTTATCTTTAACAGAATTTGCATGCAATGAGGATACTAATGCCGTTAAAGGAAAAGTTCAACGTTTCGGGAAGTACACTTATTCGCTTTCTTGCCGAGAGTTAGATAAGAAGATCAATAAAACTGTGTGTGAAATATGAGGCTGGAGCCTGGAGACAGTTAGCCTAGTTTAGCATAAAGACTGTAAACGGGGAAGAGGGGAACTAGCCTGGCTCTGTCCAAAGTAAAAAGGAAAAAAAGAAATCAGCCTACCAGCACTTCTAAAGCTCAGTAATTAACACGTACACCTCATTTGTTTGATCCTTAAGCCGTGGACACACAGCACGCATGAGGCTCGCGTGACGGCAGCGTCGCGTCGTGGCTGCGTGATGCACACCTAGGGTGTTCACACTAGACGCCAGTTAGCTGCCTGTCGGGAGCGTGTCTGCTACCTGTCAGCTGTGTTTCTGCTGCTGCTGACAGCCCTTTCTTTCTACATAGAGTTTGCCTTTTAATGGCCATTTAACTTCATGATAAATATAATTTATATTTATTTTAGACAGAGAAAGGTTCAGAAACGTGTGGTAATTAGTAAATAATAGTAATAATCCACAATTAAAACTCCGTACTGTATTCATTTATGATG
>CAKALU010063373.1:0-11889 GCA_916700995.1 Hozukius guyotensis | reverse complement strand
CCTCTGAATGCTCTAGGTCTCTAGTTTGATCCATCCATCCTCTGAATGCTCTAGGTCTCTAGTCTGATCCATCCATCCTCTGAATGCTCTAGGTCTCTAGTTTGATCCATCCATCCTCTGAATGCTCTAGGTCTCTAGTTTGATCCATCCATCCTCTGAATGCTCTAGGTCTGTAGTTTGTGGCTGTAAAGTTTCATGAGGCTGTGATTTTCCTAGAGGTCACCACAGGTCATTTTATACAGGGAGGACAATGAAATGTCTTCTATGGGGACTAACATCATCACACATGAATACAGTTGGGCTCATTGGATCCACAAGAGTCTCAGCTTTACAGTTATACCCAATTTATGTAATTCAAGACTGTTTAGGGACCCCAGTATGCAGAAATATTCAGATACACCATTTGGAGAAATACATTTATACTGCATTCAAAAAAATGCATGTTTTTTGCCCCAAACTGCATGTGATTATCATAAAGTGGGCATGTCTGTAAAGGGGAGACTCGTGGGTACCCATAGAACCAATTTACATTCACATATCTGGAGGTCAGAGGTCAAGGGACCCCTTTGAAAATGGTCTTGCCAACCTTTCCTCGCCAAAATTTAACTTAAAGCTGAAGTAGGCGAGATTGGAGCAAATATGATTTAAAAAAGTTATCTTTATAAAACGGTCGCTATATCGTGACAGTAGTGCATGAAACAGGTAACCTGAAAGCAATCATGTGTCTCTGTGTCCAATGTCCTCTGTGTCATCTGCAAGATTTCACAGACCAGAGGAAAACAAGCAGTAAGAGCTGATCTGAGGTCTGCCGTCCAGCTGCGTCTATGAGAGCCGGCTGTTAATCACTCACGAACTCCGACCAAACGGTCAAACTAGGCGGCGCTGATCAAATATGAATCAATATTCTGTTACGTTAATGCCTATTTCTCTCCTCAGATGTTCTCAGAATCATCTTGTAGTGCACGGTTTAGCTGTAAAATGAGAAAGTTTGTGACGCAGCCGCCATTGTGAAATCTGTTGAAGGAACGCCAAGTTCTGGTCACATGACCGGAGCACAGCCAATAGGAACGCTCTCTCAATGAAATGACCTGTGATTGGTCAAAGTCTCCCGTCACAGCTAGATTTTTTAAAGCCTGTAAACAGAGCCATGAGGAGGAGCAGAAGTCTATTTTTCTCTCAGAACACTTGAATTACAATATGCTGAAAGGTTATTATGGGATTTTTGCCCAATGATGCCAAAAATATTCTGTCTACTGCCACTTTGAGTTTTAAGCGTTATTTAGCCTCCTTCCCGACAAGGTCGTATGACATGGTTGGTACTGATGGATTCTTTAGGTTTTTTAGTTTCATCTGCCCACTAAAATCACAAGTTGCGCTAATGCGTTAGAGAAATTAGTGTCATTAAAATTAATTTGCGTTAACACCTTATTATCGCGTTAATTTATCTAATTAATTTACCTAATCTGAAATATTGGTCAGACAGTGGAAGACACCTTGGTTAATATTATGCTGATGACTGATGCTGTTCATGTCATGCAAGATAGATCTGTGTTTATCTAACAGTGTCCTTTTCCAACAAATAGAGTAGTAATTTATGTGCAGACTTTGCAGTGTTACAAATTTTGCGATTCAAAAATTTTTACTAGTGGTAGAAATAGTGTATTTTTCTAGTACGTCCTGACCAAAATAGTGATTTAATGGAGGTGGTAGAAAATATCTGGGTCATCTTTATTATGGTCTTGTGGTCTGAGGCCATTGTTGGGGCTGGATTGCATCTATTAGTCCCACAAGAATGTCACCTTTTTAACCTGGATAAGGCTTCTTAGCCATGGGCACTTAGCCTACCTATGACCTCGAGTTGGACCTGCTTCCGAGTAAGCTTTGCTCTTTGTAAAGGTTTGTCGTAATCCCCCCTCCCTCTCCATCTCCCTTTTTTTTTTGATGGTTGAAGTGGAATGCCACCTGCTTGATCAGCCCAAGGCTAACCTACAGCCCTCATTAGACACCTCTCTTGTGAGTGGGACCTTTATTAGTATAATTTGGCTACGTACTGAAGCACAAGGAGGTCTTAAACAGATTCCGTTTCTGTCACTTCTAAGGGTGTCTGTCTCACTCTGTAAACTGGATTTACTTGACCAGAGGGTCATGGTGCTTGTTGTGTATAGGTATGTGATGGTAAATGCACTTTTTCTTTAACTCCTATGGGACAGAGGGGTCATAGCTTGAGCTTGTTTGTGTTCTATCCACTAACAATGACCTAGATATTGTACATTGTGAGTTCTTTTGTTCAACTTGAAGTTGACTAACAGGTAGCAGGAAGTGGGCCAATGTCCTGGAGGCTTGTCTGGCTCCTCCTGTTGACTGAGTAGTGATAACTGTTGTGTTGTTTCTCCAACTGACATTTACATTCAAATGTCTAATTAAATTTTAATGTCATAGAAAATGATTTGTTGTATTTCTATCAGCTTTTTACCTAGCAGTTTTTTTTAATTCATTTTGTATTTTTTTTTTTTTGTCAGGTAATGATCATCATCATATTTGTACAGTAAATGAGCAGTTATTTAATTGTAATCTGTAATAAGCATTTTTTTCTCGAGCTGCAAACACTTTATTATCGATAATCTGCAGATTATTTTCGTGATTAATCATTTTGTCTATAACACACATATATACAGTATATATATGTAAATGAAATGCCCATCACAATTTCTCAGAGCCCACTGATGTGACATCTTTAAATTGATTGTTTTGTCAACAGTCCAAAGCTCCTTTACTATCACATATGACAACTAAATGCAGCAAATCCTCACATTGGAAAAGCTTGGAACGTAGACTGGAAGAACGTTTGGCAGTTTTGCTTGAAATATAAATTAAACAATTTATGGACCATCAAAATAGTTATGTTTCTGTTGATCAACTAATCTATTAATATGAGGCCATTAATGTAGCAAAACTATTTGCAAATGTTTGTGGAGGGATGTGTAACTGTAACTCAATCCGTGTAAATGTGTAGTATCTTCAAATGCATACTGAGATTTTAATGTGTACAGGGATCTGTATACGTGGGCGCAACCAGTAGTACAATTGGGAGGGGGGGAATCACAGACTAGAAGAAGAAGAAAGGCACTTTATTAATCCCTTAGGGGAAATTACATTTTTTCACCCTGTTATTTACACAGTACACACAGGCCCGAAATACACACACATGCACAAACAGGACCTACATGCATTAATGGCACCTTGCTCAAGGGCACCTCGGCAGTGCCCAAGAGGCAAACTGGCATCTCTCCAGCTACCAGTTCACACTCAGTACTTGGTCCATGCAGGGAACTGAACCGGCGACCCACCGGTTCCCAAGCCAAGTCCCTATGGACTGAGCTACTGCCGCCCCGACTAATGTTTTCCTTAACAAAATTGACAATTGAAAATAAATAGGAAATAACGACACACGGTTGGGGGGGGGGGAGATTGGTATTTTTTCAGTATTGGAACGCGACCTCCACCCCCTCAAAAAAAAGAAAAAAAGAATGCATGGTTACACCCTAGCTCTTTCAGTGTCCACGGTGCAGACGGATGCTTCTCACCTGTCTCGGTCTCGGTCTCGTGTGTAGGCCGTACTGCGGTCAGTGTACAGACAAATCGCCAAATACAATTGGGATGTGCGGCACGACAGCTTTTGGAGCAAAATACTTTGACTTTTCAGCCAATAATATCTATTTACGCATTTACAGATTTGTCTACACATTTACAGATTCATGTACACATTTACAGATTTAGGTATGCATTTACCGATTTAGGTACGCATTTACAGGTTTAGGTACGCATTTACAGATTTGTCTACACATTTACAGATTTGTTTACACATTTACAGATTAATGTACACATTTACAGATTCATGTACACATTTACAGATTTAGGTACGCATTTACAGATTTGTCTACACATTTACAGATTCATGTACACATTTACAGATTTAGGTACGCATTTACAGATTTGTCTACACATTTACAGATTTAGGTACGCATTTACAGATTTGTCTACACATTTACAGATTTAGGTACGCATTTACAGATTTAGGTACACATTTACAGATTTAGGTACGCATTTACAGATTTGTCTACACATTTACAGATTTGTTTACACATTTACAGATTAATGTACACATTTACAGATTTGTCTACACATTTACAGATTTATGTACGCATTTACAGATTTATGTACGCATTGACAGATTTTTCTACACATTTAAACATTTATGTACGCATTTACAGATTTATGTACGCATTTACTGATTTATGTACACATTTACAGATCTTTCTACACATTTAAACATTTATGTATGATTTATGTACGCATTTACAGATTTGTCTACACATTTACAATTTTCAATACACTTGCAAATCTGATTACCATTTGGACATTTTTATGCGCACACAGATTACGTAAACACATTTGCAGATTCCTGTACACATTCACAAATCCCTGTACGCCTTTAGAGATTCTTTTACGTATTTTCACATCTAATTACGCACACACGGATTTAGATGCAGTTACACAGTTTCCACACACATTTGCAAATAGTTTGGCTACAATAATGGCCCCATATATTAATCGGCTAATCGTTTCACCTCAAACGTTTTCCTTCTGAAGAAAGCATACTTTTTTGTAAAGAAGAGTTTGTTTATTAACTCTACTTTTTCATGAAGCTTTAGTAATTTGATAGTTGGCTTTATGTATATGTTGCAATTACAATAGCTTTCTGTGTAAAATTGGAGCTTACAGGTGAATTACATTCAGCGAAGGCAAGTGAACAACGGTTTGCATGTCCTCATCTCCCCTCATTAAATTGGAACAAGGCAGCTGGTTAGGGATTCTGTGCTTGTTTGCATATGGTCCTTTAATTAGATCAAATTAGGAGGAGAATTAATTATTTGTGATTTGGGTATAAATGTGTTAGCTGATGGGATTAGAAGCCGCAGGTAGAAGAGGAGATGAGAGGGTAAAAAGACAAGAACTAATCTGTTTAGAGGAAAAGAAAGGAAAGCAGTGCTGGCTGGGATCCTACCGTACCACGCCCCTGAATACTTTCCTCCAGGGTTGGACCCTTAAGGCTTTCCTCTGTGCCTCTGTGCCTGTGTGTGTGTGTGTGTGTGTGTGTGTGTGTGTGTGTGTGTGTGTGTGGGTGTGTGTGTGTGTGTGTGTGTTCACACACTCCAGCTCTTGCGTTGTAAGTTTCCCAGCACTACCCTCTCTTCTTCTCGCGCTATTCTGCTTTTCCACCCTGTGGAGCCCCTGTGGCTATCCCGGAGTGTGTGTATTGCTATATCATTGAGGTAAAAGGAGAGTGTATATGCTGGATATTTGTTTGTGTGTGTGTGTGAGATAACATAACATACACTGTTTTTTGTTCATGCATGTGAATAAAGCAGCTTTACTTGTATTCTGAAGTAGAACTCCGCTCTCAAACTCAAGCAGGGGTGGGGCGATACACTTAAATTTGGGTCGTCCTCCTCTTGCCAAACAAGGCAAAAAGAACTTTTAGCTTCAATTTGATCTAAAATAATGAAATAAAATAAAAATAAAATAAGAATAAGACAGGCATATTGTTAAATGGCTGAGAAAGTGTGCTTGAATAGAGGAACTACAATAGGTCAGAATAACAAGGGCAAAGTTAGGAATAGATATGCACAATGTTAGAGAATTACGGCTGTCAATCGATTAAAATATTTGATTGCGATTAACCGCATGATTGTCCATAGTTAATCGCGATTAATCAAACATTAATGGCAAATTTTTTATCCGTTCAAATTGTACCATATAGGGAGATTTGTCAAGTATTTAATACTTTTATCAACATGGTAATCGCTAACATTTAGGGCAAGTTTGGAGCGTTATTTATTCTACTTCCCGACAAGCTAGCATGACATGGTTGGTACCGATGGATTCATCAGGTTTTATAGTTTCACATGATACCAGCATCTTCACTCTAGCTTTAAAACTGAGCTACAACCTAAAAATTGCAAGTTGCGTTAATGCGTTAAAGAAATTAGTGGCGTTGAAATTAATTTTAGTTAACACGTTATTATCATGTTAACTTTGACAGCCCTATTGAGAATACTTCGTTGGAGATTTAAAGTGAAATAAAAATAAACATAAAAGAGGAAAATAATGATGCAAAAGAAGGTGGTCAAGTCAGTGTCTGATGATAATTATTTGATTTTGATTTTATTTGATTTATTTGCACAATGAAACAAAGCAGCAGAAACACAACAACAAAAGAAAAGAAGCAAGTTGTGCAGGTGAGATTTAAAAAAACCACAACCCAGAGGCTTATAGAAGGAATCCCACCTCAGTAAGCATTATAAGCAAAGACAAATGTCATGTAATGGTAAATGGACTTGCATTTATATAGCGCTTTTCTAGTCCTCAGACCACTCAAAGCGCTTTACACTACATGTCAGCATTCACCCATTCACACACACATTCACACACTGATGGCAGAGGCTGCTAAGGTGCCGACTTTGCCCATCAGTATCTAATCTAAAGACTCATTCACACACCGATGGCTATGCCTTCGGGAGCAATTTGGGGTTAAGTGTCTTGCTCAAAGACACATCGACATGTGACCCGGAGCAGCCGGGGATCGAACCACCGACCTTCCGATTGGTGGACAACCTGCTCTACCCTCTGAGCCACAGCCAATCAACAAACCAATAAACTAATCAACAAACATAAACACACAAGCAAATTTAGAATCAAAAAGCAAACAAAGTAAGCAACAAAATCAATCAAAAAAACAAGATAAATGAAATATTAGGGCGGTCAAAGTTAATGCGATAACGCGTTAATGCAAATTCGTTTGAATGCTACTGATTTCTTTAACGCTACTTGGACTGTTGGAGGTTGTAGCAGGCTTTTAAAGCTAGAGTGAAGATACTGGTATCATAGTAAACTATAAAACCTGATGAATCCATCGGTACCAACCAGGTCATACTAGCTGGTCATGAAGGAGGTTAAATAACGCTCCAAACTTATGTTAGATTTTGGTGAGGAAAAACGGTCATGGCGATATTCAAAGGGGTCCCTTGACCTCTGACCTCCAGATCAGTGAATGTAAATGGGTTCTATGGGTACCCACGAGTCTCCCCTTTACAGACATGCCCACTTTATGATAATCACATGCAGTTTGGGGGCAAGTCATAGTCAAGTCAGCACACTGACACACTGACAGCTGTTGTTGCCTGTTGGGCTGCAGTTTGCAATGTTATGATTGGAGCATTTGTTTTGTGTTGTTAATCAGAGTCTTAAATACTTGAGCAATCTCCCTTTACAGTACATTTTGAACAGATAAAAAATGTGTGATTAATTTGCGATTTATCTCGATTCAATATTTTAATTGATTGACAGCCCTAAAAATATTGTAATGTGAGAGAGTGTGTGTTTGCGTATGTGTGTATGATTGTGTCGTGTCTTATCATCTATTCATTGTAGTCTATCAAGCTCTAGTAGGCAAATGCAACAATCTCTGGAGTCACACACACATACACATTGACTCACAGAGAAATCCGAGGGCTGGTCTGACAGGCGATCACAGAGGCAAAGAGCTTAACTTAATTTAACTGTTTAACCATAACCCAAACATGACACAATCAAATATTCAAATTGTGGAGTTTAAATGAGAGGCTCCAGACTCTGTTTAGAGCTCATCATTCTACTTCTGGCAGCTCTAAGTACAGGTGGGACAGTAGAGATCTGGCTATTTTACTTCCATTCCTGTCCTCCCACCCTCAGTCTCTCTTCCCCTACACTCTATTCATCCCTCACTCCTTCTCTCCTTCCTCTTCTCATCCCCCCCCACCCCCCCCCCCCCTTACTGTCTTAAGAGTATTAAATCTCTGTTATGCCAACCTCCACCCTAACCTGTCTTGTGCTATGGGTTACTTATTGCTCAGTGCCCAACTTCCCGTACCCCGGCCTCTGGAGTCCTTGCTGGAGCTTTGCCCTCTGGGAATGAACTCTGACCTTGCAGTAGGCCTTAAGGCGTATTAAGAGGCAGGCTCTGAATGACGGGGTGTGGTAGGGGTCAAAACTCACAGGTCAGTGGGGATCAGGGGCGCACAGGCCCACTCCCTTCCATTATGCCTTTCTCCTCTGTCTTTCTCCCACATCCTTCTCTCTCTCTCTCTCTCTCTCTCTCTCTCTCTCTCTCTCTCTCTGTTTGACCATGAGCATGTAGTTTTGCTCATGGTCAAACAGTTGGAACTAAGGAGAATACTAATACGTCGCTAACCCACCTCTGAACCTCTGTCCTGCCCCTCCTGCTCTCTCCTCTCCCCTTCCTCATCTACTGCCTTGCCTTCCCACATTCCCCTCCCTCCCTACACCCTCTATTCTCCTAACCAAGCCCTGTCGTGGCCTCCACACTCCTAAGCCATTGATTTACCAACACACTAAAGGGACTTTTCATTTCTTGAGCTTTGTGTGTGTGACTGACTGAATTTGTGCATTAGTCCTCCTGTTAAGGGGCTTGGTGTTTTTCTGATTGTCATCAGACACATGTTGAATGCAGTGTGCATTCCCAACCGCCAATTACTACACACTCCTCATGGAGCTTTTCCTGTCTGTCAGTTTCACGCACACATGCAAAGCCGTAAACACACAAAACACACAGCAGGAATAATTTAGCCACCGTCTGATTAATGAGTACATAGTCTGTGAGATGAGATGTTGATCCCCTTGGGTACTAAAGTATTATAACAAACCCAGACTGTAGTGATAAATATGAGTGTGGGTGTTAGTGTTTGACCCCAATTCTGTTATAGGTATTTGCTCTGCAGGACTGCCTGAGGATATGCACTGTAAAAATGAAAAAGTCATCAAAACTCAAAATTTCAAGGCAACTTTCTGCACTAGATTTTTTGGTTTTGAGGCCAACTCAAACTCTTAAGTTTTAGCCAACTAATTATATTTTGTTGAGATAATTTATCTTTCACATGTATAAAAACTTCAAGTTTTGAGTTCTACATACTAACAATTTCAAATAATAAAAGTTGGGCCAACTAATTAGCTTTTGTTCAGATAATTTATCTTTCTTATCTATAAAAACTTAAAATTTTGAGTTCTACATATTAAGAATTTTAGACTATAAAAGTTGTGCCAACTAATTGTCTTTCATACAGAAAAACAAAACCAGTTCAGTTAACATGTTTATTTAAATATTAAATAGTATTTAAACTGTAAACACTCTACTGTTCTGTAACATCATCATAACCAACATTCATACATTAACCCGGGGTGGGAAAAAAAAAATCAATTCACGTATGTATCGCAATTTCGTTTTCATGATTTTGAAATCCATTTTTTTTATGCCAGAATTGATATGTATTTGCTTAATTTGAGTCTATGTGGAGGTAGAAGGAAGTTACCGCTTTTATTGTTGGAGTCTGAGTAACGCAGCGTCATATCCGTTGCAAAAAACAAAAACCAACAAGTCGTCCGCAGTGAGCCAAAACGAAAAGTACTAAACAGCTGAACACCTTGGAGAAGTTAGCGGAAGTATACATGTGGGACTACGCCCAGTTTTCAAATAAGGTGTTAACAAAGGGAACTGTATCTACAAAATACATATATGGAAATAAGATTGATTGGATTATATTCACCAGAAGTAAAAAACATTACATGTCCCTTATAAATTAAAAAGAAAAGAAAAGACACTAATTTCTGAGGGAAATGTCATTGCTGGAAAAAATTGTATAAATACTTCCTGACAATGACTGATATATTTGACTTCAGGACATCTCTGACATACTGAAAATCAAACAGTTTTACTGGATTAATTTAGATATTTTCCAAAGTAAAAGTCCCTAGAAGTGTATGATTCAACTTTTTCCCATGGACTAGTGTTACAAAAGTTAACAAAAATCGCAATAAATCGTAATATCGAATCACAATACTTGTAGAATCGCAATACTTAAAAATCGCAATACATATCGAAATGGCACCCAAGTATCGTGATAGTATTGAACCATGAGATAGGTGAATCGTCCCTGCCCTAACATTAACACATCATCTTTTTTTAAAACTCTTTTAAGATGCATACAGTTTATGTTCCATAAGCCTAGGGTAAATCAAACATCAACAAGAATGAAATCCACAAATGTGAAATGCAAACCACACAAAATGTTCAACTCTTCCAGTATACAGTAAAAGCTCAAATGCCTTTTCATAAAAAAAATAAAGCCAGCATAGGAAAAAAAATAAAAATAAAAGCTTGTGGCTTAGAGTGTTAGAGTGAAAACTTGGTTTTCAAGCTCAAAGCGCTACTGGTGGAATGTTCATGAAGATGTGCATAATAGCTTCAAAAGTGTACTTATGTTGTTTTGGGAAGTCCATGTTCAAGGCATAGAGCAGACACTAAAGGTAGGCAAATGCAGTGGGGAGGTCTGGTAGATCTGTGAGGACAATGGCCTCTTCCAATACAACAGCAATACTGTTGACTGTCGGAAACATGGTAGGTGCATCATCATCTACGAGGACAGTGAGGATACCCATCTTGACACCTACGGTCTGCCTATCATCTGGATCAGTGTCCTGTTGAAGCCAGAAATAGAACCAAATTTAGATTGCATACTCATGTACAGAAAACATGATAATAAATGAAACTGCAAAGGAAACATTGGTTTGATTGCTCAGCAATCACACAATAAATATTGGGAAGATCATGAGTGTTCTATATTTCAGCTAGCCCACTGATAGTTTGGTAGCAGATCTAGTGTTTATCTTGACATTCTGGCTACATTTTAAAGCAAATTTCTCATCCAAGATTATAGGCATAGAAGACAATTAACAGCATGCGCATGACATTTAATGTGCACTCATGATTGATAGAAAAGCACCATACTGTACTCACCAGGCATTTCAGGAAAAGCTTCTCTAAACTGTCACGAACAAATATGGGCAGACCTTCCAGACACGTTCTCCTTCGATGCATTGCCATGTCAGATGTCTGGAAATCCCCAAAAAAGAAAGCAATAGGACTTTTGGTTAAAATGAGAGATTAAAGGCCAATTTCAGTATGTTTGAAGTTAGGATCCATTTGTGACTTCTTTACCATGGTGTTTCTTGGATAATACAACAACTTTGCCGAATGTGAGAAGTAAGAAACTTTCCACTTAAAAATCCCGTTATGTTTGAACTATATAGGGCAGGGATATGGTAATGAAAATTAATCAACGTTACTTTGTTATGCTTTCTTGAAATTAGGTGAGGTCACAGTGACCTTGCCCACCAAAATCTAATCAGTTCATTCTTTAGTCCAAGTGAATGTTTGTATAAAATTTGAAGAAATTCCCTCAATGCATTCCTGAAATATTGCATTTATAAGAATGGGACTGACCTTTGACCTTCGGGATATAAAAGTCAGCACTTTTTGTATTGTATTCTTGAGTTATGGCCAAAGACGTGTTTTGTGAGGTCACAGTAATGTTGACCTTTGACCTCCAAAATCTAATCAGTTCATCTTTGAGTCCAAGTGGACTATTTTAAAGAAATTCTTTCAAGGCATTTCTAAAATATTGTGTTCACAAGAATGGTAGTGAAATGGACTTTTGGCCACCAAAATAAACTGGGGAAAAAAAAGTTTGGAAACTTGTGTTTGGTCGATTATTTCTCTGTTGTTACAATGCTAATTGGCATTGTATTTTACATCGTTGGAAAGCCTGTTTATTTACCTTCACAATGATGTCCAACTTGTAAGGATCATGCATTTGTGGGATGAGCAGCACAGCTGATTATGTGGGTAGCGCCCAAGAAAAATTTGCCAAAATGCTCTGCCAGTGGTAAACAGTGTATTCTCCTGTTGGTATTGACTCTTGTTTTGAGTTGTTTGGT
>CAKALU010063372.1:0-88266 GCA_916700995.1 Hozukius guyotensis | reverse complement strand
TTAAACTTCTGAATAATATGTGCAACTGTAGTCACAGGAACATCAAGCTGCTTGGAGATGGTCTTATAGCCTTTACCTTTAACATGCTTGTCTATAATTGTCCTTCTAACCTCCCGAGACAACTCTCTCCTTAGCTTTCTGTGGTCCATGTTCAGTGTGGTACACACCATGATACCAAACAGCACAGTGACTTCTTTTGACCCTTTAAATAGGCAGACTGACTGATTAAAAGTTTGAAGACACCTGTGATGCTATTTACAGGACACACCTTAGTTTAATATGTCCCTATGGTCAAATTATTTTCAATCTTTTCTAGGGGTACCATCATTTTTGTCCAGGCCAGTTTCATTAATTTGTTTTTTAAAATGATTCTGTTGAACCACAATTCAAAAACAATAGCTGATTTTCATTAGTTAATTTTCAGTGATTTTTTATTTATTATTACTTTTGTCAGTTTCAAGTTATTTCAGTGACCATTGTGGGTTTTTCTTTCTTTAACGGAAGGGTACCAACAATTTTGCCTACGTGTGTATGCAATTGTGTTACTTGGTGACATCACCATGTTGCGGAAGAAAAGGCAGGACTTCCAAGTAAAGCCTTTCAGGCAGTTCAGGAGCAGTGTTTCTGTGGGAAAAAGTAACTCCCTTTGGCATCGACTTTGGGCTTTGTAATGTTGCAGACCTTTTACATGCACAAAAAACTATATGACACGCTAAAGGAAAGGGAAAAAGCACAAAAGCATAATAGATCCCCTTGAAGTTACAACATGTATGCATAATGTGGAGACATCCATTATGGTTCATGAACATGTGGTTAATAAATTTTAAAACAAAGATGTAAAAAAAAGTACCTTCTCTGTCACTGGGAAGAGAAGTAGCACTGCGCACACTGGTCTTGGTACCATGCTGAGAAGCTCCGGGTCCAATCCGTATACATCTCCAAATTGCCAGGTTGGTTTCATACCCAAGCAATTGACAAACTACACAAAAAGCTGAAAGTAAATTTGTATGCATACAAAGACATAACGCTAACCTAACAATATCTGGCAGACAAGTTTAACTTAAAGTAAAGTTGTATGAAATAGCTGGTACAACTGATTCCTACCTAAAACCAATTGAAATGTCAATGTCATTACTCTCCAATGAATATTCACTGCATGCCAGCATACAAAATTTCTGTCAGAAAATCTTACGGGGAGTTTCCTGTAAATAATGCATTATACTAATTATTATTATTATAATTATTATTATTATTAAAGAAAACTTCTATTAAAACCCAAGCAAGCATTAATTAATTAATTACCAATCTAATATTGGAAACTTTATTGTCATATGTACAATTGGATACTTGCCTGTAGATAAAGTTCCCATTTTTCATGTACAACTGACCTGCTGTGTATTGACTGAACAGTTACACTTAAAATTAATTTAAATGAATAAAATGGAAATGTACCAATTAAGCAATGTCTCTGCTTTCCCTCATTTTTAGAACCAAAGTGCATAGTTCCTATGAACCTGTACAATATAGATCATTACCACACAGTGCACTTTTCATAGACTAAGCTACTGGAGTTACCCTGCACTATACTCATTTTTAACAGTCTCTTCTGCACTATATTCACTTTTTTAATAGTCTTGTATCACAGCTGTTACCCTGCACTATATTCAGTTTTAACAGTTTTCTTCATCTCCTTGTATTTGATATATTATTTTGTACTTTGTACTACTAACTTTTTTACTGCCTTTTTACTAACATGTTTTTGCACTATGGAGCTGTGATGCTGGAAACTTGAATTTCGCTAGGGATCAATAAAGTTACTATCTATCTATCTGTCTATCTATCTATCTATCTATCTACCAGATTATATCCAGATGAACTGGCATTTATAGACTGACACGTCCAAACTCTTGGCATGTGAGCAACTCGTCTGGTTATTAATCTTTACTCTTTAAGAGGTTTTGGCTTCTCCAAGTTGGAAACCTTTACTTCAGGTCAGAGGCTACATTTCTAGGTAGATGTTATTGACAGCTGTAACCATGTACTGTGTTTCTCAGACAGTATTAACTTGTACTCTTTAATGACAGCGTTGGGTTGGATGTAGCATCGCTGCTAGGTAGGCCTTGTCCCTCTGCAAGTCGCTTTGCAGCTGATTATTTAGATTATTTATAATGTTAAATCAAAGCAGAAGAAAGTACTCACCTTTGTCATAACCTGAAATGAAAAAAACACAAATAAAAACGTTAATAAAACTGTTTTTGGATGTAGCAAAGCAGCTACACACCGGCTCCAGCTTTTGTTCTAAGTTGCTAGTTAGCTAGCTCTCACATGCTTATTAGTGAATGAATGACGTGGATAAAACGAGATAGTTTGAAGACATATCAACAACACGTACTTCTGGGTTAGACTCCAGAGGCAACCAGCGTGGACTGTCCATTTTGAAGTCACGTCGACAGTTTATTTTCCTTCAACCGAGAGATGAAACGATGAAACTGATTTAACCAAAATCTGTTTGACAGCTGGGGGAAATCACTTCCGCGTCAGGAGAGCGCACCTTGACATTTAGGTTAATGCACAGGGGTGTTTGCTTTTTCTTAAACCATAAATGCACAACACCCAGTACTTTACGACATTAACAGACGGGTTACATGTATTTAAACCATAATTATCGTATGTTTTTAGCCTAAATAATCGTGTCATGGTTCTTTGTCTTCAAAATGAAGGATTTTTTTTATGTAATTCCCACACCATCAGGCCAACAGTGGACCATTCCAGAGTCATGGGCTGGGTTTCAAAGTATGTAGCCCTAACAAATGGCCGCAGCATCCATCTCAGCCAGAAGGGGGCGCTTCTGTCCTACATTAGCTTAGTCCTCTTCTATACTTCTCTAAATATTCTTCAGGTTATTCCCTGAATATTCTTCACTGAAACTGTCTCCCACATAAAAAGGCACCTTCCAGTTTGATGCATGGCTTTTGTGAATATGTGAATATATCTTGTACTGTATATACTGTATATGATCTTAATGTATATGTTGTTAAAATACCTTGTACAAAGTATTTCTTATATATTTACTTTATAACTTTATAGACTGCACATATGTACATATTACATTTATTTATTGCACACACTACATTTATTTATTGACGGACTGCACACACTATGTTCACCCATTCACTCTGTATCTTTTATATCTCTATTATTGTTTTTATAATTTTTGTATACCTTTACCTCTCCTGTGTTTCGCTCTGTTTGCTGATGTTTGCTGATGTTGCTGCCTTGACACCTGAATTTCCCTCCGGGGATTAATAAAGGTTCATCTTATCTTATCTTATCTTATCTTATCTTATCTTATATGTACATTCATACTTCCTGATATGTATATGCTCTTAATATGCCCTTGTACAAAGTATTTCCTTTTATAATTGTAACTCCAGTCCAGTTGGTGGCGGTAATACACTTCTAAACTGGTTTGCCAACCGCCAATAAACACTAACGAAGAAGAAAAAGAAGGGAAAAAGAGGAAGAAGATGACAACAATTCTCTGCCCAAAAAGTAGCTCTACTTGGCATTAGGTGTTTTTTTTTTGTTTTTTTAAATAATGATACAAATATTTTTTTGAAACGTCGCTAAAGGGGTCTAAAGCGATAAAGTCGCTAAGTTGTCATCATTGCAGGGCAGTGCAGCCTGAGAGAAGATGCCTGCAGCAGCAGAGGAGTCGCAGGGTGGGTTTGAACTTGCATCATGTAGCGTTACAGTGTTTTCAGCAGGTTGTAGCTTGACTAGAGAGTAACGTTATCTTTGTAACGTTATACCACCCAGGCAATGTATTATAGTTACTCAGCGTTAGCTTAACACGGTACCGGAGGTGTGCAAGTTACTGTTTCCCTGTCGATATGTGCTCCCCTACCCAGAAGTCACTCTGTGTCAAATGTAGAATCTTATTGCAATAACTTAAATTTGGCTAACAAACTTTATCGCAGGTCCTTCCTTCCTGCAGCTGTCAGACTCCACAACCAGCACTGCTCCCAGTAGACCACTTACACTTACACACCAAAAACTGACAATAACCTGATATTTTCAGGTGGAATTTAATTTCATTCTCACTGTGAAATATCATTTTCCACTTGCAATTTTGTTAATAGTCTGTTTATTGCCAATACTGTATATACTGCTCCTATTTTTATACTCCCTTCTATTTAAATGGTTCATATTTTGTTACACTTTGTTTAGCTCTTTTTTACTGTGTTAGCTGATGCATCTTGTTTTTTGCACTATCCCCTTTGCTGCTGTACACTGCAAATTTCCCCACTACGGGACTAATAAAGGAATATCTTATCTTATCTTATCTTATCTTATCTTACTGGAAAAATATCTGGAGCTTACCTCATAAATATATAATAACTCATAAAACTAAAGAAATGTCTTTCAAGCATTAACATAAATATTACCCCCACTAACTTTTATTTAAATAGATTTAAAAGTGACATGAATGATAAGTGTACCCTTTGTGCTTTGGCTGCTGAAAGTGTTTTTTTTGTTGTTGCTTGATTTGGAACTGCTCTCACATACATTGTTTTTGATATTTCATTTTTGATCATGTCCTTCCTGAGTTTGTTATGTGTTTTGAATATGTGCTGTTTGGTGTAATTATGTCCACACACAACTATTTTATCAACATAATTATTATTTTGGTTAAATTCTATATTCATAGGAGTAAAATTAAAGTTAAATCCTGCTTAAATATATATTTTTTACAAGAAACAATATAAGCAAACAATGAGTTCCTCTGACAACGCAAACACATTTAAACTTGCAAATGTATGTTGTATCCTCGACATTTTTTTTTTTTTTTTTTTTTTTTAATACATCTTTTGTCTTTTTTTCCTGTAAATGGATAAATTATTTTTAGGGCTTTCAATTGATCCAAATATTTAATTGCAATTAATTGCATGATTGTCCAGTCAATCGTGATTAATCGCAAATTAATAGCACATTTTTTATCTGTTCAAAATGTACCTTAAAGGGAGATTTGTCAAGTATTTAATACTCGTATCGACATGGGAGTGGGCAAATATGCTGCTTTATTCAAATGTATGTATATATTTATTATTGGAAATCAATTAGCAACACAAAACAATGACAAATATTGTCCAGAAACCTTCACAGGTACTGCATTTATCATAAAGAATGTGCTCAAATCATAACATGGCAAACTCAAGCCCAACAGGCAACAACAGCTGTCAGTGTGTCAGTGTGCTGACTTGAGTATGACTTGCCCCTAACTTCATGTGATTATCATAAAGTGGGCATGTCTGTAAAGGGGAGACTCGTGGGTACCCATAGAACCTATTTTCATTCACATATCTTGAGGTCAGAGGTCAAGGGACCCCTTTGTTTGGAGCATTATTTAAACTCCTTTGCAACAACCTAGTATGAGATGGTTAGTACCAATTGATTCCTTAGGTTTCATATGATGCCAGTATCTTCACTCTAGCTTTAAAACTGAGTCCGCCACAACCTCCGTAAGATCGATTGCATTAATGTATTAAAGAAATTAGTGACGTTCAAACGAATGTGTTAAACGCGTTATTATCGCGTCAACTTTGACAGCCCTAATTATTTTTTTTTTAATTTATAAAATATTATAGTGCATAGTATTATGGATTTTGATTAAATCTTGCTTTATGTGTTGGCCCTTATTATCCCCTGTCTTCCTGTCCTGAATATGTATTATACTTTGTTACTGAATAAGGTTCTGAGGGGAAAAAAAAGATTTATACTTAGTTTTCTTTCGGACAAAAAAGACTGATAATGTCACACTCATATATTTGCTCATATTTGTAATAATTTTAACATAAATACATAATTTGCTAAATGCTTTTGCAGTTGAAGTTGTTTGCCTGTTCCTTAAAAGAGAGCATGACAACGTGACTTACTTTACTTCTGTGCTTCAGGTGTCAACAAAGTTGTGGACAACATCTGTAAGCTTTCTCCAGATCTCTTGGCTGAAGCAGTGAGTATATTTAAAAATATAGTATATACAGTAGTATAGTACATTTTTGCCAAAAGCAAGTTAATTCTAAACTTGAAAGGTAAATAAGCATACGGCACAGTCCTTGATTAATATTTAAGTGAGTGATATAGAAGTGCTTAAAAGAGAAGTACGAGTCATACGTCATGTTGTTATTGTTTCTGAAATGACTCATTTAAATCAACCACATGCCTCTTCACACTTCATTTTATGAGATCACAACAGCATGGAGTTGCAGTGGAGCCAGCCTCTCAGTGGGATTAACAATTGGATGTTAAATACAATATAATCGTGTTCATTGTAGGACTATTAGCAGCCGTACTCTGCACAGGATGTGGTGTTGTTGCTATAAAAGTTATACGCTGTAGTTCTGTTAACTAATCTTATAATCTCCACAGTGTCAGCACATTCTGACATATCTTCAAGGTCAATCTAGAGGAGTAGATTCAGCTGAAATTTCTGATGTGAGTCAATATTTCCTCAGAATATTTTTTTAACTTCTAGTAACCCATCTTCCCAAGTTCCTCTTTCATTACTTGTTTTGTTTCTCTTGTCTGGACAGAGATTTCAGAGAGCTGGAGTCAGACTTGATCATGAAGCTCTGCAGAACATGATCAGATTCCTCCTGTTAACATTCAGGTATTTTTCATCCTATTGTTTTATTGCCTCTGAATGTGGTTTGCTAGTAGCTGGTGAATGTGTCTTCTACTGTGTAGCCCACGTTTATTCCTTATGTTATTGATCAGTGTTTGTCCAGTTTGATGTATTTGCATGTTGATTCCAAATCCCCTCGATAAGAAAATGCCGAGAGCATTGGCTCCAATTGTGTAACGGAGCTTTAACATATTTTTTCCTGGGTTATGCGCCTGGCAAAAGGCTAAATCATAACATAAAGATGCACTTTGTTGTACTGTAAGGTGTGATAGCTAACATTTGTTTCATCAGGTCAGCTGGGAAGAGCAGCCTTTCTGGGGATGACCTTGTGTTGAGGCTGGAACAAGACAGTAACAAGTGGCCCAAAGCTTCCCTTCAGGTGTTGCACAGGTTGTGGAGTGAACATGGTGCATTAGTCCATGCTCAGCAGGAGGTCCAGTCCGTGCTCAGTATCGGCCAGGTATGTCCACATCTTCAAATATTATCTGATGACCTGAACACAGAATGTGTCTATATTCAAGGCCGATGAGACTTGCTGTGTCTTTCTAGTTAGTGGACATGCAGTGGAAGCTCGGCATGGCAGTGAGTTCCGACACCTGCCGATCTCTCAACTCCCCGTACGTGTCTCTGCTGCTGAAGATCATTGAGCCCTCTGGACAGATTTGCCAGAGGTCTTTTGAGATGACCATTCCACAGTTCCAGGTCTGTATTTGTTGATGTGAATGTTGATGCAATTTATTACAGGCTTGATTTTGTGATTCTTTTTTTTTTTTTTGTCCTCTGCAGAACTTTCACAAGCAGTTCAAGGAGATGGCAGCTGTTATGGAGACTGTGTGAGAGTTGCAAGCACACCTAAGTGCTTGTTGAAATTACACCCCAGTTTACATGTAACCAACGGAGGAACAGCTTGACACAGGTGTGTGTCTACTGGCTGTCTCAAAATTACTCCAAATGTCAATTGTCTGCTTTGCACTTCCATTTTTTCCCCACAGATTGCATAAGCTCCTAAATGATTAACTTTAAGGACCACCGGCTGTTACAATAATTGAAAATCTGTCTTCACTGAATGCCAAGACTTTAACTTATCCAGGTATCATGAAAACTAATAGGCAATAAATCCTACCTTAACGAAGGTTGTAATGTTCAGCTTTTGTTTAAACTGTTCTAGAGAGGTGCTGTTGAACTGTATTAGATTATACAGAGAGGTTTTATAACCTTCATGAAGGTAGGATTTATTGCAGGACTGTTGTATCAGACTGTATTAGTTTGAGCTAGGTGTACCTAATAAAGGGGCAACTGAGTATATATCTACTGCTAATGCTGCAAAACCCTGACTAATATTTAAATTGTGCCTAATTAGTTACAAAATGTCTAACAACGATATGGTTTAGATTAATCCTAGTTTGCACTAAACTTCAGTTCTGGTGTTGTACTTGTACAGAATAAAAATACACAGCTGCCACAGTGAACACAGCCGTTGCTTATGTTGCTGTATTTTTATGTAGGGTAAGATGTGATTAGCCCACTATACCACATCCTTTACACAATATAGTGTCATTTAGTGGTTATACTTTCATATAAACTTTGCAGTGCATTTTTTAGTTTGAAAAGCTTGTGAAGTGAAATGATCCACAGTTTGTGTGCTTTTTGCTAAAGGTGCTATTGATAACATTCAGCCACTCTTATTCTCCCTCCCATGCATTCGCTTTGCAACAAGTCGTTGCCAGGCACTTACCGTCAATCTCAGCCATTTATCTGTTTTTTTCATACTAACCGACGACCCAGAGATACCACATGATACCAACGTCATTATACTATTGGCTCACAAGCCTTGTTAGAAGTGGGAACCAAACGTTAAATATCTTCCACAGAGTTAAACAAAACATTCATTTTGGACCCACCAAATTTTTTTAAATGACTAATTCACAATAATAATTTTTTTCAGGAAAAGACATATTTTTATTCGGCACCTCTCTAAAGGCTCGTTGATGTATTATTTAAAAAAAATATTTGTTTACATAAAAATGTTATCAATAAGACCTTTAATGTCTAAATTATGAAAACTTACTTTTGCTGCTTGTGTTTTCCCCTGGTAATGCTGAAATGGCTACTGTGTGGTTCAGAGGAGGCCTTTGTCTTTTTTTTCCTACTTTGATCCGTCCATCTTCACCTTGATGCCATACAACAATGATGCAATAAACTAAATTATTAAATGTAAACCTCCAGTGCATGGTTTTTTGATCCCTACTTTGTGGCTCAGATCAAATCAAAGTAAAAGCAACTATACACTGAATGAATTGAATGCTGTAAATTAGTGTCACTGTTTACCATTTAACTACTCTGTATATGTTGAACCCACAGAGAAATAATTCTGACTCTCTACTTTATAGTCTAATAGTGGTTCCTGATGTGAAGTCTGTGGATTTGTAGGCATTCTAGTGGGGAGTCCAGAGGGTCTGCAGCAAGTTTAGGGATGCTTTAATTATTATTAATAATTCAGATTATGTAGTGTATGATTGCATATTTAGATGGATGTATTATTAATTTCCATTTTTGCTGCAATGCAATGTAGACAGTCAATTCAACAGTTTTGGGGAAGCATAGTTTGCAAATTACCAATTTACAAACAAAAACACTGGAAGAAGTTGAACTACAGCAAAGCTATCCCTAGGAAACAATCTAGAAGCTACTTAGAAAAAGTAGTTCAAACTACTTTGTAAAAATTTAAAATTAAATTGAGAATGTACATGTATTACCAAATTATAACAAAATATTAGGGCTGTCAATCGATTAAAATATTTAATTGCACGATTGCCCATGATTAATCGCAAATTAATCGCACATTTTTTTATCTGTTCAAAATGTCTGAAGGCAGATTTGTCAAGTATTCAGTACTCTTACAATCTCAAATATTATCCAGAAACCCTCACGGGTACTGCATTTAGCATAAAAAAATATGCTGAAATCATAACATGGCAAACTCAACAGCTGTCAGTGTGTGAGTATGCTGACTTGACTATGACTTGTCCAAAACTGCATGTGATTAGGGACCCCTTTGAAAATGTCCATGCCAGTTTGGGGCGATTTTTAGCGTTCTTCGCTACAGTATGACAGTTGGTACCAATGGATTCCTTAGGTTTTTCTAGTTTCATATAATGCCAGTATCTTCACTCTAGCTTTAAAACTGAGCCGGCTACAACCTCCGAAATAAGATTGTGTTAAAACAAATTTGTCGTTATTGCGTTAACTTTGACAGCCCTACAAAATATAATACAAAAAGTCACATGCCAGCAAAAAATGCCACTCAATTGAATTTATTTGTGTGCCCACTTGTTCACAGGTCATACATAAACCAAAACAATAAAATACCCCACTAAAATAATATTTAACTTAGACCGTTTGACTGACTTGAGCACTGGTCAAAAAAAATATGTGCCTGTTGTTTCACTTGTTAGTTTTGTAACATCTCACTTGTTGACAGTCCTCCACTTGCTGAAGATGATGACGCTGTCGCTGTGTGAGCACTGAGCAACGCCCGCCCTTTTGCACATGCAGGCACTATACACAAAGGTGAAAGGTCAAGTGTGTGGTGGTGGCTGCCTGACGAATGCATTGAAAGAAAAAGGGGACGGGGCTGCTCAAAGATGGTTCATTTACAGTATAGAAGCAATGGTAAAAATGAGGGATATCTATCAGTCCAAACATGTTTGTGCAATGGATTGTCAGAGTTGTATTAACAAAACTCAGAAATAAACTATTTAAAAAAAAAAAAAAAGAACTGCGTATACACATATTCCACACCAATAGTGTGAGGTTTGGTGGTTCTGCAGAGCTGTAGTGGCTTGCTGCCTCAGTGATGAGGTTATATGGCACGGGTACTATTTTTGGGATAGGCGGAGTGCTTGGAATTATAGATGGGAACTCCTCTAGTGCATGAAACAGATCAGATGGGATTGCAGCTTTCCAAGACTATGAATCAGCACAGCTCTGCTGGTAAACAGTTAGTTGTCAACTGCTTTAGTGAAATATTACATATGGGTTTGGAGTATTTGGCCGAGTCTGGTCTTTACAACTCATGCTCTTTTTTGTAATGGCAGTTAGTAGGTATAGTATTACAACAAACAGACTTATGGGCCCAGAGGCCAAGTGCTGTGGGGCTTGCAAACACTTTTCCACACTTACCTTGGTAGAGGCTTTCAAGTTCTTATTATGCACTGGAGAAAGGTGGAGCCTCGTCCTGTCACGTTTCACACACAGCGAGCTGTGCCCTGCCCACTCCTCCAGCACATGGGATGGATGGGCGGGCCGTCAGAGAGCACAGCCGCTCCGCCTCCAAGGCGTTGTGGAAGGAAGGATCACACAGTGGAAGGAGACTGCATTAAAAAGGCGATAAACAAGCATCAATGTATGTATTTTAGGAAAAAAAATTATGCGACCGCGCCGGCTATAAGCTTCTATGTATAATAGGATTTTAGTGCCGGGACTGTATTAATGCGTTGTGCGCTCTGGAGCAACGAACACCAACCAGCCAGCGCGTCAAAGAAATCAGATTTCTCTGGGGCGACTTGTGTTTACACAGGAGCCATCCAAAGCCACGTTTTAGCACGCTTTGGTTGGGACAGTACAGTACGGGACTTGTTTGGCATTTTGAGTCACTGCCCATGCAAACAGTGGAAGCTGCGAATACATGCCCATATAAGTGAATTTGAAGAAAAAACTGTCCATCTAAGAGAGATTTTTGGGTATCATGGAGTGTCGCAGCTGATCGACAGGGTGAGCACATGTTGTGCATTTAGCAAAATCGTGAACTTTGCAGACATGGAAAGTGTTGTAAACTAACCACAACTGCTTTGGTTTGCAGGGAATGCTCCATCGGCATTGAAAGTAGTCTTTTATAGTCGCCACATCGCTGTCAACGAGAAGGAAAAGTGTCTGCTCGGGTTCGACATGGAGAGTCCGGATGAGAGAGAGAGCAGCAGCCCTCCGAGGTTCGCTCTGACTTACATCGGCTGGTCGTCGCTCGACAGGCGGACCACGCTGCCCATGCTGCCGTGGCTGGTGGCTGAGATCCGGAGGAAGAGCGAGAGAGGCGACTGCGGCCCCGTGGTGCAGCCGAGAGACGTCCAGCTGGTCCTCAACACACCCTTCGTCCGATGCGTCCCATCCAGCAGCAACAACTCCTCTGTTTTTATATTCGAGCACAAAGCGCAGCTCATCTCTCGCTTCATACACAACAGCAATGACCTCTCCTATTTCGCCTATCTCATGCGGGGGCAGCCAGACAACCCGGAGTCCGAGATGTCCTGTCACGTCTTCAAGGCCTGCGACCCCAACCAGGTAGGCCTGTCCTGTCCTGTCCAACTATAGTGCCCAAAAATACTTCCTTTCACGTGACACAACAGCAGGAAGAGAGAATAAGCACCTGGTAGCATTGTTAAAGAACAAAAGACTGAGAAAACAGGTCCAAAGATAATTAGGGGATCAGTAGTGTAATCACTCAAATAATACATATTATTACTGGAGTATTACTATAGGCACTTAAGAAGTGAGTAGTCCAGTTTAAACAATCTGTTTTTGTAATCTTTTCATGATATTCCAAGTAAGGATGCACCGATATACCGGATATCGGCCGATACTGATTCAAATAGCTGGATCGGATATTGGTGACAATGGGGCAGATCTATTCAATTCCATTGTATGTTTATATATCATATACATTTTATACATTATATACTGGAATTTAAATTCCTGTCATTGTAATCTTTTCATGATATTCCAATTAAGGATGCACCGATATCGGCCGATACTGATTCAAATAGCTGGATTGGATATTGGTGACAATGGGGCAGATCTATTCAATTCAATTATATGTTTATATACTATAGACATTATATACTGGAATTTAAATTCCTGTTTAAGTTTTGACCAATTTGCATTAAAATGGTTTGCACTTGAATTGTAATTCCTGTTAACTTTGAAGATTTTTTTCCCCCAAGTTGCTGGTGTAAGATTTATTATTTTAATAATATATAACAACTCAGTAAATTTATTAGGCAGTGACCCGAATGCTTCGGGGCTTCGACCGTTGCCATGGTAATCAACCTCCAAATCAATATTCGAATGCTTCCTGTTATATCTCTGCTCAGCGCGTTCTCTTTATTTACCTTTTCTCCCCTGGTATACCCATAAAGCATTTCAACATTCTAACAGTAGCCTGTTAACCCTGGACATGACCCTTCCTGTTTTTGTTGTATAGTAAGTATGTAATTAAGTAAAGGATAATGTACATCGAGCTGGGTCACAGGGTTTCGCATCGCCCTGAAGGGGTTTATTTCACAACAATGACTGGCTCGCTGTACATTATCCCGCTTATTACACGGCTACGTACTAAGAACTACTACTTACTTCGAAATCACTAATTTGACACAAAAATGGTCCACCAGAGTCCGACATCAGAACTGCACCCATAGCAACGGTCTGTTATACATAGCAACGGCCTGTTATACATAGCAACGGTCTGCTATAAAGAAATAACAGACCATACACATACAGCTTATTAATTAAACACTGGTATCGGATCTGTACTCTGTATCGGACGATACACAAAGCCCAGGTATTGCTATCGGTATTGAGACTGAAAAAGTCGCATCGGTGCATCTCTAATTCCAATGAGAGTATAATGTAAAAGTCCTGAGGGTCCTTAACTGTAAATCTACTATGCTGTCAGGATGTACAGTGAGGCCCACCTGTTATGATGGACTGAATCTAGCTCCAAGTGTAAACACAAGACAAAGGAATCTCCTGCAAAAGCCTGATTTGAAATCTCCTTTAGGTGACAACTATGTCATTTAATCTCAAACACAGAGTAGATTAGTGGTCAATAGTCCCAAACATGTTTGCTTTGGTATTAAGTATTTAGGCCAAGCGGTCGGTGGGAATGATAAACAGAAGCACCCTGGATTTTTTTTTTTTGGCATAGTTAATCCATCTCTGTGCTTTCCTCTTCAGGGGATCAGACATCTCTCCACTGGTGACTGTAGTAGTGTGACAACAACTGAATAGGCACAATATCGAGTCAGCACAATTACATGCTGATCAGCATGCCACTCTTGAGTAATAAACCGAAATGTGGTAAACAGTGCAAAATCAGGAAGGTGGGAGTCAGTGTGTTGTCATGTTTTTTTGGTCTTTGCTGAAATGCAGTTTAGGTCATAGTGTGTTATGTGTAAGGCACTGTGCTCGAGAGCTTGCCCCAGCGTCACTGATGTGTCTCTTCGCGTGTGAGTGAGAGTTTGCGGTAGTGAATTAGAAAGTGCTTAGTACATGTTTTTTTTTGTGGGTGTTTACATATGAATCATGTGCTTTGGGGGTTGTGCCAACATGATTATTCACCTGCTGTAAGACAAGCTGAAGTCTCGTCCATGTTGTTCTTGTTTCCTCAGTGCTTCACAAATAATGTTCCTAAACAGATATGCTCACGTTTTTGCATTGATCTCAAATGTGCCTGCTGCGTTGGATCATGTTTCCTGTGGTATGTATGTGCAGGGCTCGGGCAGGCTGTTTGTCTGCTGGTGAAAGCTGAGAGTAGAAGATGGCAACACACACTTTCGAGGTGTCTGGCCTCTCCTACTGGCATCCAAATGTTTGCAGCAGTCAGAAAGGCATCTTGAACATACCTCATTCAGCATGTATTACGTAACAAAAAACTGGTTTGACAGCCAACAAGCCAGGAACATGTGGAATGCATGGGTTAATCTTCCAGTAAACTGCTGCCATGTACTACAACAAACTGTTGCACTCATTTTTGTTAATGATTTTATTATTTTCCCATATTTACTCTTTATAATACAGGAATTCTATCTGTCCCAACTGAGTTTGAAGATGCCTCTTTGCCTCATTTTGAAAAGACAGGCATGGTTTTTAAAATCTATTCTTAGCCGTAGACATGACACGGGTACATTGTGCAAAGCTTTAGGAAAGACCCCTGGCATCGACCAATATGATGTGAAAGGTTAAAATGAAATGACGCTCATGTTGTCTTGAAGAGCAGCGAAGCTTAGTTGGCTTATTAGATTTTGTGTGTGTTAGTTTGAGGAGAAAAAAATCCAGTTTTAACAGGAAGAAATGCTAACAAAGCATAGTTTATATGGGATGTCTCATTGTGTGTGTGTTCCTTTGTTTGAAAGGTTGGGTGCTTAAAGTCAAGTTTGACTTCCTCAACTTGAAATACAACTTCAGTCCACATGAATGTATTGTAATTGTTTTTGCTCCAGTCGTAATAGTTGTGCATAAGGTGCAGCCATTCTGACATTTAAGGTCACTCAGTCAGCTCCGGACTCTTGATTGGTGTATCCATGACAACAGGCTATACATAATATTTAAACTTTAGACTTTAATTGTGATATTTTACTTGGCTCAGAGTTTGGGATGCTCCTTTACATCCTTAGTGAGACTCTCATGACAGCATGCACCAATTTAACACTCGACTCAACTCCATTGTGCAGTTATCAAGCCAGCAATAGACAGTCTGAGCCGGCACAGTGTAAACCACACAGGCCTCTGTGTGTTTTCCACCTCTGCTCTCACTTGGAACTGGACCACAGTGGAATCTCTCACTGGGTGACCCTCTGCTGTCTTTATGGGTGCTGGTTATCATTCAGCGACATTGAGTGAGCCAACAAGAGTGACTTACTTGACTGCGCTTTAAAAGTCTAAATCAACATCTAGGAAACTTCAATAAACCTTTTGTATTTCTATCTGTGTTATGGAGTAACATAAAAAACAGATATGTCTTTTCCTTTCTCTGCTATTGAGAGGTGTTAAAGGGATAGTTTGGGTGCTTTGAAGTGGGGTTGTATGAGGTACTTATCAATTAGTTAGTGTATTACCTACGGTAGATGACGGTCGGCGTGCCCCCAGCTTGGAGAAACAGACAGGCGTTACCGCACGGAAAAAAAGCAATGTACTGCTGTGGACGGGGACAACAACAAAACATATTTAAGCCACCTAAAAGAAAGGCTCACCTAAAAAAAAAAAATCAATATCAGTTTAAGTCTACGCTATATTTAGAATATTTTCACCGCTTCACCTTGCCGTTAGACAGCCCTTTCTGACGGGAAACTGAAGCCATTATATCCGTCTATGCTCTCGCCAAAGCCACCAGACTCCATTGAAAAAACCTGTAATTTTACCTTGCAGAACACGGGAAGTTGCTGGTCTACTGCTGCCTTGATCGGTTAGTTTGTTTGTGCTATTGTATGACTTCACCGAATCCGAACCAACCAAAGTCACACAATAATACAAATAAACTAACCGATCGAGGCAGCGGTAGACCTGCAACTCCTGTATTGGAGTGCTTTGGCGAGAGCGTAGATAAGGGCTTCAGTTCCCTGTCAGAACATACACTGTATAGCTGTCTCACGGCAAGGTAAACTGGCGAAAATAATCTAAATATAACATACACTTAAATTGATATTGTTTTTTTTTAGGTGGGCCTTTCTTTTAGGTGGCTAAAATGATATTGCTTTGTTTCCGTGCTGGTACTCCTGCTGCTGACCGTCATCTACTGTAGGTAATACATTGACTATGGATAAGTACCTCATACAACTTCACTTCAAAACACCCAAACTATTCCTTTAATCATTCCAAATGTAATAATGTCATAAGAAGACTGATGCAGGGGCTCTGGACTAAACAATTTGACACACAAACAATTTATGATTGGAAAAAATCTGAAAAATTCAGAGAAGGAGTCAACAGAAAGAGGGTCGGATAAAGAGAGAAGTCCAAGTCAAAACAGGCCTGACATTAGTTCTGGTCATCTGAGAAGGGAAAGATTTAAGCAGTGAAGCCCGATGGCAGGAAAGGATACAATCTGGGCAGAAGCTCTCTGATGGACGCGATCTTGAAGAACCAGTTGAGGCATGTCTCCTTGGCCGTGTCATTCACATCGTCGACTGTGAACGAGTCTGAGGAGGAATCGGACACGAGCCAGAGACACAGACAATGTATCCATCATCTCAGAAGCTAGAAAAAAATGTTGAAATGCTCAAATTAAATCTGACTTGATATGGGAGAGTCCGGCTGTGTCTGTACCTGGTAGGGGTCGTGGGTCTGAACACATGGTCCAGATTCTATCGTACACCAGCCGGCCTACAGTCAAGTGAGACTACAGTCAGAAAACTTGTTTGTATGTTTTTTTTTTTTTACTGAACTGAGAGATATAAGGATTCTTTACGCACCGAAAGTGTCGAGGATATCAGTGATGAGAACAAACTTGCTGGGGTAGAACTGGATCACAGAGGTGTCGGACAGAAGCTTCGAGCACTGGAACACAGATCAGTGTTTAAGTTCTTACAAAGAGGTTAAAGAGTTGGTCATTGTGACAGAAGGAACATGAAGAAATGATGTTGCACTTCTGAGTTTTTGTCTTTGCTTCATTATTTTGGTGTGTTATCAAGTGAAGGATTACCTGGATGACGATCTTCAGGGCTTTGACCTTCTGGTCCGAGGCCCAGGCCTCCTTCAGGGACTGGTTCAGCTCCTCGATGCGGTTGGCGTAATCCTGCTGGGAGAGGTTCAGCAGCTCTCTCTGGGAACCCTGCACACACACACACACACACAAACAAGTCAGTTCAAAACACATCCTCGCTCTAATATGGATTCACTCTGCTTAGCGAGAATGATGTTTCCTTCAATGAAAAGCTATTGTGTTGATGAATTTTGCAGTTTATATAAGCACCAATGGAGGTGGTGGAAGTGCCTTTAATGTATGTACAGTATGTGTATCCATACAAACACAAATTATAGAACATTTGGGGACTGATTTAATTCTTGCAGTGCCAGGAGGGCAGATGATTAAAAATGAATGTTCCCATTTGGAACTGAAACTTTGCTATATAGAAAATAGGGCTGTCAAAGTGAACACAATAATAACACGTTAACGCAATTCTTTTTTTTTTTTAATGCAATCGATGCCCACTTTATGATAATCACATGCAGTTTGGGTCAAGTCATAGTCAAGTCAGCACACTGACACACTGACAGCTGTTGTTGTCTGTTGGGCTGCAGTTTACCATATTATGATTTGAGCATATTTTTTTATGCTAAATGCAGTACCTGTGAGGGTTTCTTGACAATATTTGTCATTGTTTTTTTTGTTGTTAAGTGATTTCCAATAATAAATATATACATACATTTGCATAAAGCAAGCATATTTGCCCACTCCCATGTTGATAAGAGAACAGATAAAAAATGTGCGATTCATTTGTGATTAATCGCGATTAACTATGGACGATCCTGCAATTAATCATGATTAAATATTTTAATGGATTGACAGCCTTAATAGAAAATTATAGACAAAAACGTACCTCCTCCAGATCATCCAGTTCCTCCAGGCGAGTTCGAACTTTCTCTGAAACAGCGGAGGATCCTGGACTTGGAGCTTTTCCTACAGCGACAACAGGAGTGATGTGTTAGCTCTCAACCAAAGTAAAAACACACACAGACTCTGTATTGTTTTTTTATAGATTACTTAAAGGTGCTACATGCAGAATTGGGAGCATTTCTGTTGCCTCCGCACGGCTCTCAACATGGCGACGGCTCGCAGCTAACGGTGCTAACAGCGCTAACAGTGCCACGCTCACATGCACTAAAAGCATAAAAGCACGCGCGGCCAGCCCGGCTATGTCAACAAAGCACGGAGATGCTTGGATTACAACACACAGAGGGAGAGTGACTTCATTCTCTGCTCAGGTAGACATTACTCCTCTATATCTTTACATAGCAAACACTTGTTTGCTGCTATATTAATGCTCTGGATATCGTATAAAGAACCTTTTAGTACTGATTGATTGTTTTTGCCACTTGGAGCAGCACAACAGGCTGTAAACACAACATTGGCATATTACCACCTTATAAAGCTGATATGGCTAACATGTCACAGCTGCGTATTTACATGTGTTTCTGTTTCTACCCAGTGAAATCAAGTCCAATATTTACTCTCCTTTCAGCTCAGGTTTGGTCTCCACCAACTCCTGAGGAAAAATATCTGGCTCCTTAGCTGCTAAATGCTTCACTATGTTCACCAGCTAGTTGAAATTATTAATATGAATACAAACTCTGGTCTTACCTCGATCAGAACCCATGAAAAGATTCTATGAAGACAAAGAAATCAGAATTAGGTTTCTGTCTTACAAAGACTGATTAAACCAACGTCTTTAGTTTAGTTCATAGTAACAGAAAAACTTGCTGTTATGATGGAGGACGACTCACAATTGAGAGTTTTTCAGTGGTGGTGAACCTGGCCAGGATCTCTCCTCGTTTTGATGACCAAGGCTCAAAGTCCGGTCCCACCGCCTCTTCCTCCTTCTCCTTCCTCTTCCTCCCCAGGTCCTGGAAGCACAACAATCTCTCCTTCAAAAACAGGTTTGGGTATCATCTTCTTTCCACTTCTGTGTGTGGCGAATAGGATTCGACTAATGTTACTTTCTGAAGGTCAGTAGCAACTAGAAAATGCATTTCCTGCAGAAAATGCGTGTGAATGCTGTCAGCTGAGATGAATTGCAAAGCATTGCTGAAAATACAGAAATCTTAAAGCTGCATTGCTGAAAACCTGAATTGTAAAACTGGCAGAGTTTAAAGCTGAAGTGTATTACCTAAATAAGCTGAGCTGCAATACATTGCTAGAAAAACTGGAAGCTTAACTGTATACATATATATATATGTATACAGTATATATATATACTGTCAGAGGTGGAAGCTGAAATTAATTAACTCGTTAGACAGAAAGTGGTATTTGGGCGGAATGACCCTTTAAAACTACAAGTCCCATTTGGGCGGAATGGAGGACAGTCGTTTTGTGGGAGACCAAAAAATGTACTGAAGAAGAAAAATTAAGATTTGGATAAAAATAGTTATCCAATAGTCATGCTGCTGAATCAGCATTCACAAAATAAATGTGTAATGAAGCTGCCAATACCTGATGTTTACAATTTTTCCATGTAATTTCATTTTTCATTTGTCTCAGTATCGATAGGTCTGCCTGCGGTGTTACTGACCCCTGTGGAGGCGCTGTGTGACAGGGCAGGAGCCTCAGTGGCCGAGGCTGCGGCAAACATGGAGAGGGGGTCGGTCCCGTCCAGCATGGAGCTGAGGGGGTCCGGGGGCACCGAGGAGGAGGACGAGGAAGACGAGGAGGTGCTGCCTTTACGAGCCCCGCGGCGGGTCTTCGTATCCGTCACCTGTGTGGAGAGGAGAGGGGAAGGTCAGAGGTCAGAGCTGTTAAAGGGACATCAAATTAAATGCAAGAAATTACTGATTTATGCCTTTAACAACATCAACTGTTGATTTTAATTGATGTCAATCACATAATAATAAATGTAAAAGTGCACCTGCCTCACTCCTTCACATGTACTGGTCATGTCCTTCTTTAGTTAAGTTTTGGACGTCAGTCTTTCAAACTATTTCAGAAACCCTTCACCACCAAATCGAGCCAAATCCTGTGACTGACATTTTTGACATTGCCCCAGACTTGGACTTGCCGAAAGCAAAACTGAACTTGTTGGCTTTTTCTTCTTTACTAGCTCGACGAGCTATCTTACTCAAGTGGAAGGATTCTGCCCCTCCGTCCCATTCTCATTGGATTAGAGACATTATGTCCTGTATTAATCCAGAGAAAATCCATTATACTACTCGAGGAACAGAGTAAATTTTAAATTGTGGTGCCCCTTCTTTACATTTTTTGAGAACCCCACTACAGTAACCTTTGAGTAGCTTTTTTAATTATTTATTCCTTTTTTTTCATTTTATTTGAAATATATATATGTATTTTTGTAAATAATTGTTATTATCAGTAGTATTTTATTTATTAATTTTTCTTTTCCTATCCTACCAATTTTTCTATTTCCTTTATCTCTCAACATACTTTTTCTGTCACTATTATTAAAGTGCATTAAAGATATTTCCTCTCTATTGTCTATAATTTTAACTTTATTTATATATACTTAAGTATATATTTTCTGTTGCTGGTGTGTTGTTTTTTGTGTGAGTAGACGGATGTGTTGTGAGTGTTGTTGGGCAAAACAAAATCTTTTCACTGTACAGTTATTGTTTAATTTATTATTGATAATCAATAAAAAAGACCTTTGAAAGAAATTACATAATCTATTGCTATGCTGATGGAAGAATGCAGATATTGTGACAGACATCAGCATTTTGGTAATGCATGTGTGCAGAGCTGATAGTGGTGTTTGTGATGAGGCTGAACAGGAAGTGGTAACAGCAGAGGGTCTACCATGATGGGTTTGAGGGGATGGTAATCTCCAAACTCAACCAGAGCAGCTTCGGGACGACGTCTCTGGAGCTCTGCCTCATAGTTGCGCCCGCTGGATCGCCTTGGTACACAGAACGACAGACAGGAGACCTGATTCAGCTGTTTCTACTGACATGTTCATCCTTCCAGTCACCATGTGGGTTTACATTGACAGTCTGAGGTCTCTGAACACTCTCTACAGAGAGCATACTGTTGATTTACTGACAGCTATTACAACTGATGCTAATACTCTTCAGTCTGAAAACACAGATTAAGTCCCATCAGGATCTGAGATCTTGCATTAAACACAAAGATAGATAGATAGATAGATAGATAGATAGTAACTTTATTGATCCCGAGGGAAATTCAAGTTTCCAGCATCACAGTTCCATAGTGCAAAACATGTTAGTAAAAAGGCAGTAAAAAAGTTAGTAGTGCAAAGTACAAAGTACAAAAAAATATACCAGATATAAAAATACAAGGAGATGAAGAAAACTGTTAAAACTGAATATAGTGCAGGGTAACAGCTGTGATAGGCGACTATTAAAAAAGTGCAGAAGAGACTGTTAAAAAGGTGAATATAGTGCAGAAGAGACTGTTATAAATGAGTATAGTACAGGTTAACTCTAGATGAAGGTCTGTGGCCCAATATGAGAGTGCTGCTATAAAACCTGTGTAATAACTTTGACACATCAACATAGGCTTTGCCAGACTAGAACCAAACCCGAGCCAAAGAGGGCGTTTGATTCAAGGTCATAGTATTCCTGCATTAGACTACATTAGACACTATTGTGATGCTAACAACCTGAAGAATAATGTTGACATTTCATTTGGGACACTAAATTACAATTAAGCTACTGATACACACGTTTGCACTGCGTTTACGTTCTCAAATTTCGCACAATATCAATAAATACACAATTGAAGCAATGTATGTTGATGATACGGAGTGTTTTTAAATAAGAGAAGAGCATCTCACCACTGCACCGCAGCCATTTCTCTACAATCACATGACACCTCAGTACTTCCTGGTTGTGCTAAATGTTGGCAAAGCGCTGTTTTTGGTCTCAAATAGGCGGTCTGGTCAATCATTATTGTTGTCATCGTCAGGACTGATACTGTCAATACATAACATTGTGTTATTTTACTACTAAAACAACGATAGCGTGAATTTAGAGACGTTTTCATGAACCGTTTCAGCATAAAAACGACTTCATTTCCCAGGATACATTGCGCGCTCTCAATCGAGCGGCACCAAAGAGTCTAAGAAGAAGAGAAGGTCCCACTTTGAGATTATTTTTCGGGCGCTGAACCCTTTTAGAGGAATTTCCCGTTGTATTTCGCTAACGGAGCTACTTGGAGAAAAACAGCTTGCAAAGTAGCAAAGTAGCAAACTGATTTATCCTTGGTGGGACAGTAGTTGACCCTCCACTGCTACATTTACTTAAAAACAAGTTTTCTCTAGCGGGCAGCTCAGCCGGAAGTCGTGTCCGCTTGCTACTGTTGAATGAAGCTTTTTGTTGAATAGACAATCTCCGCTCTGTCCTGTGTGTCTGCTGCAGTCAGCTGGAGAGACATGACGGCTAACAGGTTAGCCTCACCATGACCTGACCGCAGAGCTGCAGGCTTCACCGCCCACTTCACCTGACCAGGTACCAGCTACAGCATGTCAATGTCACGTCTGGTCCGAGTTGGTGTCCGGTATTTATTAGAAATGACTGTTAACTGTGGGCGGGTTAGCTGGAGGCAGCTAGCAGGAAGCTAACGATACAGCAGGACATACTGGAGCTAATTGGAGGAATGCTTTCTGCTAGTTAATGCTTGACAGGATTAATGCTGTTTATAAGACTGGATAGCATACTCAGTCAGTCAGTGGGACCTTTGTCTATTATTTTATCTACAGCTATAATTTCGACAAAGGATATATTCTCTGTGCTGTTTTTAGAGCTAACATTACATGACAATAACATATGCTGACAACATAGACTGTATACAATACAATATCCCTTACAAATAAGGGTTTGAAGCAACACTTATTTCATTATTATAATTAGTCTATAAAATGGTAGAAAATACTGACCCAAAGATATGAAACTGACAGTAAAAAGCAGAGAAAAGGCAGCATATTGGAGAGGCTGGAACAGGATTTAGTTTGCCATTTTTGCTTGAAAAGTGACTGAAACAAATCAATTAATTAATTAATGAATTAGTCAAAATAGTTGCCAAATATTTTTTCTGTTGATTTTATTAATCTATTAACTGGCTATTTGTTTCAGAATCTACACAGCTGTTGAAAATGTATCCACATTGTATTGCATTTCTTCATGAATACTTGATTTTAGAACTCAATTGTCAGAGAAAGAAAATGCATTAATTAGATCAGCAGATGGGATCAGTGTCAAAGTGGTTGTTAAAGCAGCAGTGGGTAGAATTGGAGCAAATATTTTCTAAAAAAAAATCAATATCCTGACAGTAGTGCAAGAGACAGGTAATCTGAAAAAAATCACGCGCCTCTGTGTCCTCCGGTGTCCTAATGGCTAATATGAATTAATAATCTGTTACTGTAATGCCTATTATTCCCCTCAAATGTTTTCAGAAACATCTTGTAGTGTACTGTTTAGCTGTAAAATGAGAAAGTTTGTGACCTGGCAGCCATGTTGAGATCAGTTGAGGAAATACCAAGCCCCGCCCACCAGCCGGAGCACAGCCAATAGAAACGCTCTCTCTCTGAAATTACCTGTGATTGGCCAAAGTCTCCCGTCATGGACTCGATTTTTTAAAGCCTGAAAACAGAGCTATGAGGAGGTGCAGAAGTCTAGTTTTCTCTCAGAACTCTTGAATTACAATATGCTGAAAGGTTATTATGGAATTGTTGCCCAATGATGCCAAAAATATACTGCCTACTTCAGGTTTAAACTGTTGATTTATCTATGTGATGAATAATGAATTAACATCTACTGTAGGGCTGACCCGACTCAAAGAGTATAGAAGCAAAGAGACGAAACTCCGGTGCTTTTTTGACAACAACCGCTGCCGCCATTTTGGACTGAAAAAGCGTATTAAATTTGTAATATTTTATTGTTCAACACAGGCCATTTCGGTAGAATATGACAATAGAATAGAAATAATTTAGTTTACTTTTGTAAGGCACTTTATAGGCGGATGTTTTACTGGCGTCTGGTAGTCACTTTCAGTCCAAAATGGCTGAAGCATAGCTCTGCTGCTGGTCGCTGATGTTGCAATGGAACGAACAATTGACTTTCACTTTTTGGCAATATACTTTCTTTGCGTGAATGCTTCGAAGCTTCGACCGTTGCCATGGTATTCGACCTCCAAATCACTATTCGAATGCTTTGTTTTTTGTTTTTTATACACAAGTATGTAATAATAATGTATAAATCCCAAAAGATCTTCTATGAAAAAGACATGCATGTAAATCGTAGTTGACTTATGTTTTTGCATGATTTAAAAATCATCTGCAGTCGTTTCTCATCAAACTGATCACATTGAACCAGCAGCTTGTTGACATCTAAAACCTGTCTACATCGGCTTCCTCCCCTTCGACTCAGAGACACTACAGAGGTAGAGGACGGACTAAAGCGTATTACAGTGAGACACACAGGCAGCGAGCTTCTTTTCTAAGACCAGATTTAGGGCAGCGGGTTGCCATAGAGACTGCGGTGCCCTGCTGTGTGCCACTCTCTATCATATGTTCTATCTGTCACTGTACATTACATGCTAATTAATATTGAAGGTCCTATTTAGCCAGCCAACAGCCTGTCTGCGCAACAAGCAGAGGTGTTGCTGCATATGTGTATGGGGGTGATGTATTTTTCATATTTTTTGGACTGTTGGTCTGACAAAACAAGCATTTTGAAAATGTCAACTTGCCCTCTGTTGAAAATAGGCTTCCATACATTTGTGTAGAGTATTTACACTAATGTTATAGAATTAATTTGGCCATCATGATTTATTAATATTGCATGGAGCACCTTTTAATGAAGATATCAGGGAAAACGGTGTCATCATGTGTCACTTACAGCTTTTATTGCACTTACAGGCTTTTTTCCTTTCAAATCTTCAAAGGTGGCAAAGGTCATCTTATCAAATATAGAACATAATGCAGTGTCTATGACATGAAATAAAAACAAAAAAAGGACCACCCCTTCACCCCCACCCCATGTTGGTCTTGGTCACATAAAAGGGGGAAAAAAATAAATAATAATAATAGTAATAAAATAAAATATTTTTTTAAAAGTCAATAAATAGAAAATAATAAAATAGAGAAAAAATTATATGAAATCAAATGATGGATTTAGCTTTAAAAAAAAGGAAATAAAGAGGGTCGTAGGAAAGGTTACAGGCTGTTTTTAGTGTGTTTGCAGTGGTCACTATGGATAGTCAAGTAGGAGCCGATAGCAAAGAAGGAGGGCAGCTTGTTGACGGGCCTTACTGTCTACTTAAGGTCCCCTGATTAGCAGCTCTCATTATTAATGCCATCCTATTTTGGAGAACCCGAACAAGCCTTATCTGTGTAACCAATACTCACTTTCATGAAATGACGCCCTGCTGGATCAGGTTGCTACTTTATTTCCTTCTTAAGATATTCACCCCCACTGCATTTCCATCTTATAGGGTTACCACTCTGCATCTCCCCTGCAAGTTTCTAAGACGGTTCTGGCCTGGGGATGTGGATTTGCTGTGAATTATTAACAAGAGAAGTTTATTTGTAGGGGCTGATGGGCGTAGCTCATTTCACCTGATAGCCCGCCCTTGCTTTCTTTGACGGACATATGTCACGCAGAGGATGCCGTCACAGGACTTGACTAGTACTTTCTAGGAGCGGAGGTCCCTCGTGCTGCCTCTGCTCTCACAACTTCTACTGAAATAGGCAGAAATGACGATGGAAAGCTCAGCGGTTATGCGGCTACGCTACGAAGAACTGCTGTTTTTCACGGCCTGCGTTTGTCATTGCTGGTGCGTGTGTCTGTGTGTTTGCGTGTGTCTGGAGGGCAGAGTGTGTAGGCGAGGAGGTGCAGGTGGCATGCGTACGGGCAGCAGCTGGAGGTGGCAGATCTCCCGGGCCATGAGACTGGCGCCGCGCTGGTGCAGGCTGTGCCGCACGCAGAGAGGAGGCCGAGGCGGCGGGGCGACCAAGCCGTGGATCGGAGGAAGGGTTTTGGAGCTGTGGAGCTACGCCAAGCTGCTGCTCAAGTCGCTGTACTTCAACAGCCTCACCAACGCGGACACTCTGCTGGACTGTGCGTTTGAACCTGTCTACTGGATCGTGGACAATGTGACCCGCTGGTTTGGAGTGGTGAGCTGTTGGGATTTCTATTCTGGATGCTTCTCTTCTCCCTACACCCCCAAACTATGTTCCTCACCCTCTCATGTCTTTTTCCTCTCTCAGGTGTTTGTCTGTCTTGTCATACTACTGACGACCACAGTTGTGATCATCGTCTACCTGTTCGTCCTACCCACAATTCTCAGCACTTACCCTGTGTACCGGATCGTCTGGCACCTCTGCTGTGGCCACTGGCTTCTTATCATGGTGGTCTTCCATTACTACAAGGCCACCACCACCTCCCCAGGACACCCACCCAAGGTACCAAACTCCTCATAGGCTGAAAGGAAAATGCTGACAAGGCGTAGCAAGATTGATACTGTGAGTGCTGTCAGGCACAGCTCAGCTAAAGGAGTCTAAAACAGTGGTTCCCAACCTGGGGGGGACACCAAAGATCACAGGGGGTGTGCCAGGATTTGTCTGCTGTGAGGTTGTCAAAATTAGATGTGCACATGTATAACAAAAATCACAATGACACACTTACTGGATAATTTATACAAAAGTCTGTATATCTAATTATTATAAAAGATAGTTTTTTTTGCTACTTTGTAGTAGCAAAACCTAACAAAATATTCTGCTTCAATCCATATTTGTTGGCATTAAGCCTTTCAAAAACAACATTTTCACTGCGGTCAAAAAACTTGTTTGCTCTCCCGCATGCCGCACACAAAGGGAGGCATGCACTGACGAGTTCTATTCATTAAAGAAAGTTGATTTATTAAAAACAGACTAACTCATTTAATACATTGTAACTTTTTTGGGGGTGGTGACGTCATACAATATGGGGGGGGGGCCTCAGCTTTAGATATCATCATTGGAATGAATAGGCGCCATCTTGGATCCAGTATCCAGTTCTTATAAAGCATCCATGCTCGCAGCTCACAGTGCTAACAGAGCTAACAGTGTTAACCTGAGGGGGAACCAAAGGTTGGGTGCTACGATTCTGTCGGGTGTACAGTGTTATCAGCTGTAACCACCGTATGAGAGCAGTGCAGAGCGGCGGCCGTGAGCTAACCAGTGGGGCACGCTCACATGCACTAGAACACAGCCCGGCTATATCAACAAAGCAAGGAGAAGCTCGGATTACAACACACACAGAGGGAGAGCGACTTCATTGCTCCACTATATCTTTACACAGGAAATAGTTGTTTGCTGCTTTATTAATGCTCTGAAAATCTGAATATATTTCTGTCTGTCTTCTTCTTCACTGCTACACGGTTCAACACTTGGTTAGATTGTTGTAAGACAGTAATACAGTATATCTTTTTGTGTTTATTTTAGGACAAAGTTCAAATTCCCTCCGTGTCCATCTGTAAGAAATGCATCACTCCAAAACCGGCCAGGACGCACCACTGCAGCATCTGCAACACGTAAGATAATCAAACAATAACTCATGTACAGAGTTCGTCAGTTTTTAAAAAAGTCCTTCATGGTAAACAGTTTCTGTTATATTACAGGTGTATTTTGAAGATGGACCACCACTGTCGTATCCTTCTAACAAGCAACACATAAAAAACTCAAAAGAGAATGCATGACAATGTTTTACTGTGTTTACCGTTTGTGCTTTTTAAACGTTTCAAATGTTTTGTACACATTGAACTGAACATGTTTCCAGCCTGGTTGAACAACTGTGTGGGCCATTGCAACCACCGCTACTTCTTCTCCTTCTGCCTGTACATGACCTTGGGCTGCATCTACTGCAGCATCAGCAGCAAGGACTTGTTTCTGGAGGCCTACAGTGCTATAGAGGTGAGGCTGCAAGAATTATCAGTCATGCTGCACCACCTATGAACAACAAGTGACCACTGGTATATCTGCAGGTGGAGTTTTTCTTTAAAGGGATAGTTTGGGTGTTTTGAAGTGGGGTTGTATGAGGTTCTTGCCGTGAGGCCGCTATACAGTCCATGGCTGTATTTGAACCCGCATATTATCCTAGCAGTACGTACTGATTTGGCCAAAATGTAGTATGTAGTATGCAGTATGCAAACAAAAGCAAAATCTACAGTATGCCAAAAATACCCGGATGTCGCACTGATTTGGAAAAAATCCCCAGTATGAATCGGACCAATCTATCTCGCCTACTGTATCCCACAATGCAAAGCGCTGGAACGGTACAGGCTACGGTTACAACAACAACAACAACAACTGCAAATTTTGACATTTTTCGTAGCTATTTCATCACTAAATTCACTTCTGAAAATTTGAGGCGAGAAATCAACTGCGTAGATTTTGAATATTGACAGTTTTACAATATTAGATGGCGAATCGAACATTTGCTCCTACGTTTTCGGAGTTTAGAAGCTCCACAAACTGCCGTGACAGCTAGCTAGCGCCTGCTGGGGTCACTACCTCGCCAGCCTGAGCTGACTGGAGCTCTCTCTAGAGATCAGTCTTGTAGATGAGGGGCTTTTAGTTCCTTGTTGACAATATCACAACACAAATGTCCATTAAATATTAACGGGAACCTGTGTTTATCTGCCTTTTTGGAGTTGAAAAGCTCCACAATCGCCCGCAGGCGTAGCTCCCTGGAGAGCCGGCCAGTGACGCTCACAGACCGGCTACAGAGCAGCAGGCAGTGGCGAGGGAAAGAGCAGCCTCTGTATCAGTAGTATGTAGTAGGCAGTTTCGAATACAGCCTATGTTTCTGACGGGGAACTGAAGCCGTTATCTCTGCTCTCGCAAAAGCAACCAGACTCCACTGAAAAAAACCAGTAATTTTACATCGCAATACACGGGAGTTTCTGGTCTACCGCTGCCTCGATTGGTTAGTTTGTTTGAGTTGTTGTGTGACTTTGGTTAGGTCGGATTCACCAAAGTCATACAATAACACAAACTAACTAACCAATCGAGGCAGCGGTAGACCAGCAACCCCCGTGTTCTGCGAGGTAAAATTACTGTTTTTTTCAATGGAGTCTGGTGGCTTTGGCGAGAGGATAAATGGATATAACAGCTTCAGTTCCCCGTCGGAAAGGGCTGTCTGACGACAAGTTAAACCGGCGAAAATATTCTAAATATAGCGTACACTTAAACTGATTGATGTTTTTCTTTTAGGTGTCTAATATATGTTTTGCTGCCGACCCCGTCCACAGCAGTACGTTGCTTTGCTTCCGTGCCGTAACTCCTGTCTGCTTCACTTCAAAACACCCAAACTATCCCTTAAACCTCTAGGCTACTGCAACCCCAAAAACCCAACTCTGTTGTTTTTGTTTGTTGCTGCTAATGGAACAAGTAGATGATTAGTACGGTGGCACCTGCCACATGGTAGCAAGACGGCAAAGGACGAGCTCAGATGGCAAGTGATAAGCGAAACGGGAGACTTGAAAAGGATCTTTGCTTTCTGCTCTCACATTTACCTCTGAACCAGGACGGTCTTATATCAAAGGTGGTTGTGCACCAGCTGGTAAACAAACAACTCTAGGCTTTGAATACTAATTAGTTTGAAAGTCACCCAGAGATCACCAGGAACAGGATCCAGCATGTTACGTTCCCATACTGTCAGCAGCCTTTTGACCCTGAGCCAAAATGACCTCAGAAAAGCAGTGAGCTAAAACGTCCTCGGATCAGATCCGAAAGTGAAATAAGGTGACACCAGCATGAATATGTAAGCCTTACTACTTCCTGTCCCCTTTTAGAGGTACTATCAGACCCCTCCTCCAACCGACGCCTACACAGAGACCACTGCTCAAAAGTGTATCATCTTCCTCTGGGTGCTGACCAGGTAAGGAACTCTTCACCACATGTATTTTAAAACATCAGATAACATTGTGCAGACGGCTCAGGTTGTACAGTAATATATCCTCCCTGCAGCTCGGTGACAGTAGCTCTCGGAGGACTCACCCTTTGGCACAGCATACTCATCAGCAGAGGAGAGACCAGCGTGGAGCGGCACATCAACAACAGAGAGATCAGAAGACTCCAGGAGAAGGGCAAGGTGCATATACTAATACACAAATCAGTATTGCACCTGTCAGAGCACATCAAATCCTACATATGGAGACAAAAAGCTTAAATAACATTGTTAACTGCAGGTATTTAGTGTCAAATACAACGTCTAAACTACAAACGTCTTTTTATGTTTCTTGTGTTATAACGCAGGTGTTCAAAAATCCATTTCATCATGGTCCAATGAACAACTGGAAGATACTGTTGGGTGTGGAGAAAAGGAGGTGAGTTCAGTTACCCATGTTCCGAAATGAGGCCTGTGAAAATGTAATTGGAATTTCAGTCACGGTTGATTTGGCAACAATCTCCGTGTTACCATGGTGAAAGCAAGTGCAGTTTAATACTACAGCAAAGCAGCTACTTTGTCAGAAATACAACTACTAGAAAGAGGCGGTAATTAAAGAATGGAAAAATACATTCAGACCATAAAATGGGGTTTGATTTCATGAAAACCTTGAAGGGATAGATCGGATTTTTTAAAGAGGGGTTGTATGAGGTACTTATTCATGAAAACTCAAGTTTGTTGACGACCATGCAAGTTAACTTTTCGGCACATAAGTGTAATTTTAGTCGTATAGAGTTTTTCTTTGTAATTTTATAATAGGTCTGAGGAAAATGTTGATATTCCCAACAGCCTCATCTTTTTCCTCTGTCATTATGCCTTTGCATTTCCTGCATTAAGACATGGTCACACATGCGTGAATGCAGGCGAGTGGCCATCGCCTGTCAAGGCGATATTCAAACTGAAAGTTCATTAAAGTTGAACTCAACGCGAATGCGAAGATGCAAATTTGCTTCGCAACCGGAAGCAACGTTTTTTTTTGCCCCTTCGCTAGCATAGAATAGAAGTGAATGGGAATGTTGATTTCACTTGTGACCGTGGCTTTACGTTACCTGCTCACTGGCTTGCTAAATTGTTAGCCTCTGTGGCTTCTAGACGCCGACAGTAACGCTAATATTGCCGTTGCCTAGCAGCGTTGTTCTCGTGACTTAACCAAGAACTCCAAGCACATTGTGTACACGACTTCCCATGTACTAACTCAGAACACACGAGTTGCATTTGAAGGCAGCATATTACCTACAGTAGATGACGGTCAGCACGCCACCAGTTTGGAGAAGCAGACAGGAGTTACCCCACAGAAGCAAAGCGGTGCACTGCTGTGGACGGGGGCAGCAAAACATATTTTAGCCACCTAAAAGAAAGACTCACCTAAAAAATCTGTTTATGTGTACGCTATATTTCGCCCTTTCCGACGGGCAACTGAAGCCGTTATCTATGTTCTCTTCAAAGCCACCAGACTCCTTTGACAAAACCAGTAATTGTTTCCAGCCTATACTTACTTGTTCTTGTGTTCCCCAGTCACTGGTTCACACGGGTCCTCTTGCCCTCCGGCCATGTTCCCAGCGGGGACGGCATCGTGTGGGACTGCACCTTCACCAGAAGAGACCCCATGGCCATCTGATCCTCACCTCTTTTTCCTCCAAACCATATCAAAAAAACTCATAACATTTTTTAACCTGCATTTCACACGACATGTGACGTGACGTGTCACACTGCTGTTGTGACCAGCTCGGGACAAAGAAGAGGAGCTCCTGCTGCTACAATCATTCGACAAGGAAAAAGAAGCTTTGCAGTTACACAAATACAAACACATTTTTGGTATTTGCACTGCTAGAAGCGGGAACCACATGGAAATAACCACTAGTGATTCATCGTCTTAGGATCCGTCATCATTTCCCACCTGTCTCCAGTCGACCTCGCCACCAGCCGACGTCACCCTTTCGACTGCAGCGCTGCTGACTGATTACACTTATAAACGGTGCTGCTGGCCAGCATTGTTGTAAAGCCCGAACCTTTCTCCCACAACAAAGACTTTCTGTGCATCTGTTGGACTGAAAATCTTGCACCAACACAACAGCCTCTTTTGACAAGTGAGAGACGAAAGACAGAAGGATAGATGGGGATGGGGGATAAGGCAGTATGGACCAGAGCTTGCAGTTACGGCATATCAAAAGGTGCTATGTGTCGCATTTTCAAACATCTAGGTCCTGATCACACGGGGCTCGAGGTGCACCGCACTGCCTTTTTGTTGCCCGGCCAGATGGAGCGTCTACAGTTGGTAAACTCATATCGCTCCGGGTATCCAGTAAAAGTCACCACAAAGAGAAAAAACGCTAATGACGTTGTGTGCTTTTCCGCTCTGAGTTGAATAGAGTGGTAAAGTCCCTCCCCTTCCGGTGGACCACCATGGGACCTTATTTCACAAAAAATATGAACGATAGTCAACGGTAAGAGACAAATATTTTCTTGATCCCGTTTGAATTACGCCATGAATCACACATATGATGTTCGTCAATTTAAAACATAATTTTGCAAGTCAAGAAAAACTGTTGTAAAACTGTTGAAGTATCAGACTGAAAATACGTAATTAAAAAGACTACACACCCAAAAGTCACATAAGTGACGTCTCTCTCGCTAAAGCTACGATGGCTCTGTCTTTCATACTGGGATGTACTAACACCAGCAACGGATCTGATCCTTCTTTCTCTTCCCGGCTGATAAAAAGACCAGGAGTCTCTGGATAAAACACATCAGGTCAGATAACGTTTCATTTGTGCGTGGTCATAGCTAAGTAAGTTAGTTAGCTAGTGTTGGTGACGTATATTGTGCGAGACGAGAGATGTAGTTCACTGAGCGGTTTGACACAAAACTAAATGATACTACAACAAACTGTGACCTTCTTACCTTAAAAATGATGTTTTAAATTGACAAACATCATGTGTGTGATTCATGGCGCAATTCAAACAGGATAAAAAAAATATAGCTCTTGCCGTTGACTACCGTTCATATTTTTTCTGAAATAAGGTCCCATGGGGTCAACTGGAAGGGGAGGGACTTCGCCTCTCTATTTTGTTCAACTCGAGGCGTTCAGGGCGCTCCTGTAAAAACGCGAGGCGCTCAGCAACACAAAACGCTTCACTCTCATTGAAAACAATTAGAAAAAGCCGCCCCAGGCTGCTAAAACACGCTCCGTGTGATCAGGGCCTAACACAGCACATTGTAAACTAATACTTAGGTATGAATGGTAGCCACCGTTTTATTTCAGTTGTATTGTTAATGCTTTGAAATATGAGATGTATTGTGTGTGTTTTGCTTTCAATTTGGCTTCTCAGAGAAGGTCTCATGTGTTTACACTGTTTCAACGTGCCAGCGTTAATGTGCTCATGGTTCATAGATGATAAAATGCTAAATCTAGCACCATGAATAAGTGACACCGTGTTGACCCGTGACTTTGCGTTATGCCAGAGATTCGAGCCCAGACCTCGTCTGCTAATTCAGTATGTCTTTAAGTTTTGATCGTGTATGTCGTCCATAATAACTGTCTTTATGTGTCTCAGGCTGAGGACAAATCCAAGTGTTTTTTTAAACTTTTTAAAAGTTTAAGAAACACTTTTTAAAAAGTTTCTTAATGACGGGGGAGGCAAGTCATGAGTTGAAAACATATTTCCAATGTTAACTTTTGATTTTGTCCTGTGATTATTTAAATGAGTCATTTTTAAAACGTGTGTTTTAAGGTTTAATACTCTGCATGTTTACACCTGTAATATTTTGCTGTTGTGTTTCGGGGAGCGCGGCGTGCTAAACGAGATTGAGAACCAGTCTGAACTGATGTTCCGGTGCCGAAGAGGAGCGAAAAACCAAAAGTTCGATTCACTCGTCTTTTAACCTCTGACTTGAATCTTTTGCTTATTTGCCACTTTAGTTAAAGAAAAAAAAAACCTGCACAGTGCTCATTTTACCGTCTTTAACATTTCTGTCTTTGACACTGATAAATTGTCGTGTGCCTTGTTTGGTTGTTCAGCCTTTTAAATAAGTGAATCAGGCACTGTGAAATGTAATTCCAAATTTTTAATTCCCTTTCAGATTTTTTACCCCCGACATGTTCGTACCAATAACTTAATGATGGATGGGATGGATCTGTAGTTGCCATAGAAACATGACAACATGACATACAGCTGTGATATCATGTGTAACCAATGAGAGCTGTGCTCCAGTTTGATTTCTTTTTTTAATAAAACCTGTTTGATATTCTCGTTTGATTTTCAGGTGATGACATTTGACAACGTATAAAAAAAAATGACATTAAACGCATTTTGTATAATTATAAAGAATGTTTTAATGACATTTTAAATATTGTCTATTTCCTTGGCATAAGTTGATGTGAGGTCCAAAGTCAGCCGACCTTACTGCAATAACTCGACAATAATTATGATATAGCATCAATATTTGTTCAAATATCGAGAGAGTACAAGGCAGATGTTTGTCACATTGTTCACATAACTTACAATCTTAATTTAACGTACATTAAGCTCAACGTCATGTAAAATTAATCTTAAAACGATCTCAGAGGAGATGTGACGCGTTGATTCATGTCACCCTGTGAGCCAGAGGACAATCTGTCTCAACAACTCCACCCAACTGGCACGCCAGGGTGACACGAATCAAACACACCACCAGCTGCTGTTATTAGACATTACCACTCAGTTCCACATTCATCCAGATGAGGAGATAAAAGGCTATCAGTGGCTAATGGGTTCAGTGCTGCCCTCATTTGGCTGTCAGTCCACATCTTTATATTCAGTGAAGTGGACATCTTTGATGTTTGCAGCAGCCAAAATTCTCAAAATAGTCATAACGTAAAAAAAGAAATAGTTGCCACCACAGTTCATGAGATCATTCATCACCAACAGGCACTGCGGTGACTTTTCCCATTCAATGTATGTACGTTGTTTGCTTTCTCACTTCGTATAGGAGTCGACACATCCAAAGAAATTTTGTTTATTAATTTCTTGATTATTTTGTTAGTTAAAGTTAGGGTAGGTAATGCTGAGAAACCAGCAAGAGTACACTAGGTTTTAAAAATAAGCCCAGTGTTGCCAACTCCTTCCCAATGAAAGTAGCTAGCAGCGCTAGCTCCAAGTCGGCAACACTGACAGCCCGTCGTTTCAGGCCTCCCTCCAAAGACACTCCCTCAAAATTATCATGATGAACGTAAACAACGAACACGGCAATTGTTAATACTCACACTCATACTCACATATTGTTTTTTTGTTTGTTTATCAGAGCATTTGATTTATTGATTGCTGTCGGGATGTAATGAGAATTTCGACAAACAAATATAACAAAAAAATTTATTTGAACAGCACTACCAACCCTACCTTTAATTAGTTACTTATCAAGTAACCATACTAGAAATAAAAAAAATACTGTCCTTCATTTCATTATAATTATATAAGGATTTCTGAGGGGTATTTGAGCTGCTGATCTGGCCGAGTAGGAAACCTAAAAGATCAAACTTAAGGCTCTTAGAATGGCCATTAACTCAAGATTTAAAATGCACTTTAAGTCACATTTTTCAAACAACTGAAATGCCTCCATACAATCTGACGTTACATTTTTCTCCAATACGTAGTGAGAAAGACAACAACGTACGTGTGGTGTGTAACATATTGGTCATTTTCATTCTTTCAACTTAGACGATGCTCTGCAGTCAGTTCACATACTCTTATTATTTGTGCGTTCATGAAGATACAGACAACAATAACACTTCAGTAAAAAGAGAGAGAAGGTGGGGGGATGGAGGGATTGTGGTTGAAAAGAGGAGAACAGGGAGGATAGAGGGATGCTGGAAGATCCAAAAGGTGGAGAGTTTAACCGAGGAGAGAAAGCTGTTGTGTGGATTGTGCAGCTTTGGTCCTTGGTACCTGGTCCTGGAGTTTGACTTCACCCACATCTGTATTCTTCCAGGTTTAGGGAGGATGGGAGACTTGGGTTTGTGTTTGAGGAGTGGAATCAACTTCCACCAGCACTTCCTAACAGGAACCTGGGAGGGAAAATAAGAAAGAGACGAACCAAATATAAATACACAGTGTTCATTTGACACCTGACCATTAAAAAAGGAAGCAGTTACAGGGCGTTGTAATCAAAATAACTTAGCAGAACTTTCAGATTTGGGGTGTTTATCTGCCAATTTGCTTCCTGGAAAAAGAAGACAAGCAAAGCGATGAGCAAATATACCACTGAAACGAAGAACTCTGTCATGACAAATGTGACACATTGTGATTTTGAATTTATTGAGGATTTTAAATATCCTTCAAGTGTGTCTCTGATGTCCCTCTGAGACCCACTATAGACCAGTTTTTGTCTTGTTTTAGGGGGGTACAGGGGGTCTTTAGGGGGAGATAGCAGGTCAACAGTAGATGTCACATAGAAGTGGTGTACATCATCTGAAAGCTGAAGATTAATTTGAGATGCAGCTCAGCACTGTGTGTCAAGTTGTTCTAGTCATAAATCAAAAATAAACATGAATTAATTAATTAATTAATTAAAATAAATAAATTGTGAAAGTGTATGAGGGTTTAGAACATTAGGATAGAACTATATGATGGTCATCCCCATGTTGTATTATGTCTCATAAGTTGTTGCAGCAATTTTTTGTTACACAGATTTGCTGCAAAATTTAACAATTTTTTTACCACTCGAGAATTGATAAAAATGATCAATAATCCCTACAAAATACCACATTATGACACCAAGACCTTGAGGAACACCATAGAAAAAGCCATGCTGTGATTTGGTATCAAAAACTTTTGACATTTGGAGATTTGGGCTGTAAAGTTTCATGAGGCTGTGATTATCCTAGAGGTCACCACAGGTCATTTTATACAGTGATGTCAAGTTTACAAAAATGGTCTCAATACAATGAAATGGCTACTATGGGGACTAACATCATCACACATGAATACAATTGGGCTCATTGGATCCACAAGAGTCGCAGCTTTACAGTGATACCCTATTTATATAATTCCAAGACTCTTTCGGGACCCCAGTATGCAGAAATATTCAAATACACCCTTTTAGAATAGATGAAAATAACATATTTATACTGTGTGTGATTATCATAAAGTGGGCATGTCTGTAAAGGGGAGACTCGTGGGTACTCATAGAACCCATTTTCATTCACATATCTTGAGGTCAGAGGTCAAGGTACCCCTTTGAACATGGCCATGCCAGTTTTTCCTCGCCGAAACTTAGCCTCCTTCCCTGTAACTTCACTCTAGCTCTAAAACTGAACCCGCTACAGCCTCTGACAGACAGTAAAGTCGGTCGTGATCGCGGGTCTCAGAGGGTTAAACGGTGGTATCTGATTCTTACCAATCTGCTCGAGCCTCGACCGCCTCGTTCCTCACCAGCCTCTTCTTGTCGTCCAGAGGCCGGCCCAGAGCTCGCAGCACTCGGGTACGAAACGGCAAGACCTGAAGCAGTAAAAAAAATGTTGAAGGAAAAATTATATCAGTCAACTACAAAAGTGTCTGGGGGAGATTTTCTTCCAGTGTCCATAAAAATTGTAAGACAATAATAATTTAAACAAATTTGCAGTGTTTCAATGCATGAGGTAGAACACTATTTTCTATTGCAGCCACATTTTTATAATATTCTTGCGTGAAAATCATAACAGCTTTAAACTGCTCATACAATCGACACACCAGAGGTAAATATGTTTTTCTTTGCTATATAAAAAACCCAACTGGGTTCATTGAAGAATCCATGTTAATTGGATGGAAGTGGAGGGAAATTAAGTGCTGGAACATTTATTTACAATTCTTCAAAGAACCATCTGGGATTTGAGTTTCCTCAAAGCTTATTTTTATTTGAGTGTAGGTCAAGCAGAGACTCTAAATTTGAGATTTTAAGAAAGTATTTTAACAACTTCACAAGGTTCTCAAACATCTAAAACATAACACAATTCTATGAGTTTTACCTCATGTTCAGGGAAGCGGGAAACGGCATGTATGCACCGCAATGAGACGATCCGTACGGACTGCAAGAAACAAACAAAATATTGGTTAGAGCTCTGGCTACTTAACATGTTCCTGCTATAGAATGAGCAGCCTCATCCGACTAATTAAGACACAGTGTGGCACCTTTGAACACCAGGAACGAGCTGGTTAGAGTGGAGGTGACCTTGGCAGGTGATTGGATGAACCATCTGTCAATCAAACTCTTGCCGAAGCCAGCCGGGAGAAGAGTGAAAACATTTTTTCCATTGAGAAAAGCCTTCAGTGTCGTTCTTTGCTCTTCTTTCAGTGAAGAAATACTCTCCAGTTCTGATAGAACTGATGCTATTGCAGCATCTACGCCGACCTCTTCAGGAGCCGCTATTGTTGTTTAGAATGAACAGTCGCACCTAAGCCACGCTGCCAGTAGCTCCTCACAGGACGCTGATTGGTCCGAGCTCTGGCTTGCCGGACACAAACGCATTACTTGAAGCCTGACAAGATGGATTTTCGTGTGATATTTGATTCTGTGATTCTCGTGACATCGCGAGAATCCAGCTGCCGTGCAAGGTTTAGTTTTGATCACCCCAACACTGCTGATACTTTTACCTTTAACTGCTCACAAACAGGATCAGTACAGAAAACACTGTCAGGTTCGACGTCTCACTAACCATGGCTGGACTGGAGTTGAGGCCCAGCAACCTGCTGAGCAAAGCCTCCAGCTGCTGGATGATCGCTGGTGGAGGGTCGATGAGGACGGGCTCCAGGCAGGACAGGGTGGACAGCTGGACGCCCGGGTCAGGACACGATAAGGCCTCCAACAGCAGAGACAGGAGCTGGACAGGGACAAAAAACTTCACATTAACACTGACCATTTTCCAGGTTTTCTACATTTTTAATTAAGTGGCAGGCGGTCACTGGTTACGGTCATTTATCAGTACTATTTGAAAATGAACTTGCAGGACTGCAGCCGCGCTCTTTACTCACCGCTGGTAGTTCAGTGACTTGAACCTGCTTGGGCAGTTTATTGACGATGTTAGACAGAGCCTTCAGGTAGTTGGGCTTCTTCTCTGTAGAGGAGACAGACAATGAATAACATTAAAGGGTAACTTTGACATTTTTCAACCTGGACTCAACCTATTTTCTCATGTATTTATGTCAAAGTGACTAATGGGGACAACATAGTATTGAGGGAGAGCGCTGTAAAATCATCTAAATATTCAGCCATGACATTGAAAATCAATATCGATTAACAATAAGCTACACTTTCTGTAGTCCAACACAACAAACACTCCACCGTGGATGTATTCCACTATTCCACCGTTGTCTTCCGGCAACACGTCACCTCGCCAGATTTCAGAACGAGACTTCTCCTTGAGTGAGACTCTTCCCATAATGATGTCAGACACTTATAATAACAATCGGAGGCTGTCATGGCAAAAATGAGCATTTTTAGTGGACATAACTGACGGTGCCAGCTTGCCCCAATAGCACCATATTGCAGCCTGTGAGCAGCTGCCGTCTACAGCGCTCGCCCTCAATACTGGACCAGTTTCAGAAATTGTTGTCCTATTAGTCTATTAAACACAAAAACATGGAAAAATAGAGTCCAGGTTGAAAAATGCCAAAGTTACCCTTTAACGTGGTACCCATAACCTGAGATATCTGCTCGCAGGAGAAGACCAGAACCTCCAAAATAACAAGTCACTTCATTCAGAGGCTATCTATATTTCTTTTGGGAGATTTTATAGTCTTTCAAATATTCTGTAAATGTTGTTTGAGTTTTTGACCATGTGCAAACATCTATGGTAACTAACTAATGTAACCCCAGGTGAGAGCGATTTTTCATACACTGCACTTGGTGGGGATTAACGGATTAAATTTAAAACTGTAGAACAAAATAAAAAAAACTTCTTACTCCTATATGTCCATAAATGTTCACACTGCAAATTAACCCAGGTTTAAAAGTCTGAGACTTCCATCAGACAGTAGAATGGATATGAAGCCTCCTGAAACAGGTTGTATTTCCTTCTATCATTTCCTCATTTTCTTTAATATATTCAAATATGGATGAATGATGTGTAGGAATCTCTGTATTCATGTCAGCAAGTTGCTCTACTTTGAACTATGTGGTGTTTTTATTTTCTGTGATCATTCATTGACTGTCTGTAATGGAGAGCAGCGTGCATTTCTTTCTGCCTTCTCTGACATCAGAACTTATACACATCGTGGCTTTAACTGACTGAAGTTTATTTCTAATAACCAATCTACTCAGCCGTGCTGTTGATTTTTGTACCTTGTGGTGCAGCGTTGAAGCCCTCGACCAACTTGGCTGAATTCTCGCTGAAGAAGCGCTGGCGGTACAGGATGCGAACGTCGGCGTGGCAACCGCGGTTCAGGATGTCGGCGGAGTCGCTCATCAGCAGCGAGAAGCCGTCTGCTGCTGCCGAGCCGAGGTCAGGGTCCTCGAGCAGAGAGAAGAGCTTCAGAAATACACAGTAGAAGGAAAATTAAAACAAGGCCAGTTTATATCGGCACACAAATGTTATGAACTGTATACGGAAAGAATAACATTGTTATATTGAAACACAAGGTCCAGTTGTATTTAATAAAGAATATAATGTAGTTGCTGTTTTTACCTTGTCAGTCAGTGTTGTGAAAAGAGGGTGGTATCTGAGGAGCAGCGCCTTGGCAACCTGGAAACAAGAGAAACTTTATTGCACTTGCAGCTTCTTATACTAACATATACTTCTGTTTATTAACCAATTAACTTGATTTATTGATAGACAGCCGACAGTAAAATAATACCCTTTTCCCACCATAATTAGAGAGTGTATGTGGGTTTTTTAAACAGGGAAAACCCGCTAAAAATAGGTGATAGACTCCTTTCCCATTGCAAGTATGCTGGGCCGTTGCACTGACCTTTCTGGGGTTTTTTTCCCCTGGTGTGTCACAACATCATGCCAAGTAGTAGTAGTAAACAGTGAAAATGTTACGGTGGTTACTCCTTTTTTATATCTGTTACTTATTCAGTCTCTCTTTCAAACTCTCAAACCAGAGTTGGTGATTGTTGGAACAGTGGAAAGACTAACTAAGATGGGAGTTTTATTTTGTTTCTCTTGAGTTTGAATGAAGTGTGTTTTACGACGATCAGCGAGGTGAAATGACGTTTGTCTGACTGGAGTCTGGTGGCTTTGAGGAGAGCATATTAATTGGATGTTTTGTACATTAATAAATTACAATAACTGTCCAAATCCCTGTTGACTTAATTTATTATATATATTCACTTCAACGCGCATCACATAGCATCGCAAGGGAAAAGGGTCAAACAGAGTCATTTGTCCCGGGAATGAATGCTGATGATAATCTTTCCCACTGATGGCAAAAGCCAGATGTTAGCGGGTGTTAGTGTTTTTTTTGTCCAACAGGAATGGGGCTTGAGTGAAATAAACTTAAACCTTAGTGTCTTAAATATCTGACCAGATATTCTGACCACCATTTGGCAAAAAATTATTCCAGCAGAGAAAAACAATAATGATGCAAACAATCAGCAGTAGACATGTTGAAAACAGTGTGACTCTTACCCAGATCATGAGGGTGAAGGCCTGAACGTATACAGATGAAGACGCAGAGTCCAACTCACTACACACTCTCTTCAAGGTGCTCTGAATTAGGTTGTCAAGAGACTCACCTGAAGAAGAAACCAAACCGCTTAGTTGAGTCGTTCAGGTTTTTGGAACAAAAACTTGACTCCTGACAGGAGTGTAAAGACACAAACTGACCCTGTGGTTTCTTATTAACCAGGCCGGCAAAGCACTTTGCGGCCGAGGTGTATGAGAGCGTGTGGCTGCAGGTGCAGCTCATCTCCTCCAGCTGTGACAGCAGGTGATCTATACGAGGCACCTCCACCTAAAATGCATACACAACACTCAGAATACATCTTCAGCACCAGAAACAATTATGTTTTTTGTAAGACCTTCAGTGAAAGCAGAATTAAGTGTTCAAGTTGAGACTCACACTGCGAGGTAACGAACACACACATCCCATGAGCAGACAAACCATCTGAGACTGGCTCCACGTGTCCCCCTGCTGCTTCCGGGAAAACATTACATGAGTCAATAGTCACACTTTTCATGTTACAGTGACATTAAAGGGATAGTTTGGGTGTTTTGAAGTGGGGTTGTATGAGGTACTTATCCATAGTCAGTGTATTACCTACAGTAGATGACAGTCGGCACGCCCCCAGTTTGGAGAAGCAGACAGGAGTTACCGCACGGAACCAAAGCCATACGGAAGTAAAGCAATGTACTGCTGTGGACGGGGCCGGCAGAAAAAATTATTTTAGCCACCTAAAAAAATACAGTTAATAAAAAAATCTGTTAAATTGTACGCTATATTTAGATTATATTCGCTGGTTTACCTTGCTGTGAGACAGCTATACAGTCTATGTTTCCGACGGGCAGCTGAAGCAGTTATTTTTGCTTTCGCGAATGTAACCAGACTCCATTGAAAAAAACTGTAATTTATCCTCGCAGAACACAGGAGTTGTTGGTCTACCGCTGCCTTGATCGGTTAGTTTGTTTGTATTGTTGTGTGACTTTGGTTAGTTCAGATTCACCAAAGTCACACAATAGCACGAATAAACTAACCGATCGAGGCAGCGGTAGACCAGCATCTCACGTGTTCTACAAGATAAAATTGCATGTTTTTTCAATGGAGTCTGGTTGATTTGGCGAGAGAGCATAGATGAATGTTAACGGCTTCAGTTCCCATCAGAAAGGGCTGTCTGACGGCAAGGTAAAGGGTGAAAATATTCTAAATATAGCGTACACTTAAACTGATTGATATTTTTTTGGTGGGCCTTTCTTTTAGGTGGCTAAAATTACATTGCTTTGGTTCCGTGCGGTAACTTCTGTCTGCTTCTCCAAACTTGGGGCGTGCTGACTGTCATCTACTGTAGGTAATACACTGACTATGAATAAGTACCTCATAAAACCCCACTTCAAAACACCAGAACTATCCCTTAAAAAACTGCTGCAAATTAGTGGTGGAAAATATAAATGAGGTAAACAGATAATAATTCTGCAATACCTTATTTATGTACGTAAAAATGAAAATGCTTTTTTATCTAATAAAACATGAAGCTCATACAAGATGAAGATGCTATAATAAAAATATGAAGAGACAATATTTAACCAAATAACTGCAGTCACTCATGTAAACAAATCCATGTGCACACAAACCTTGAGCAGCTGGATGTTTGAAGGGAACGAGTTGTCGGGCAAAAAGGAAACATCGCCGTCGAGGAAGAGAGACACAGCCCTCGACGCCGTCTGTCCCGCCAACCTGACGACATCAAACGCCCCGAAAGGAAACCACACAAACCTCGTGAAAAACACTTGTGCAGAATCAAATCAGTCAGTACAAATCTGAGACACAGACTAAATAAGAAAAGGTGAGAAACAGACAGGAAGTAATAGATCCGATTTAAGATTTCATAACAGACCAAAGCGCAGCAGGTAAAAGCAGCTTGTGAAACTGTATTCAGTTGAGAACAAGTGCTTCAACTACAGAGCGACTGTGGGAACAATGGAAACAAGATGCATGTGGTAATGAAGGTTATGATATGAAACTTTTTAAGATCATCTATTAAACCATTAACCCTGTTAAATCTGTTCTCTTCAACCCATTTGAAAGCTTAATAATTTCACCAAGCTACATCATAAATATTCCTGAATACCGGAGGTAAATAATATATCATGGTATTGTGGTTTTCAGAACAAAGACATTTCCTATGGAGGTATGCTAACGTGTTGAAAAGTGAATGAGAGAGTTTGTACTGACGTGGGCTGCAGCCTGGAGCAGGAAATACTGATGACAGGGACCATGGCGGACAGGACCACCTCCTCCAGGAGAGGACTACGACGACCAGGCGACTCCTCGCCTACAAAACATGAATAGAAAAGTACATGTTTCTATTTCAGCTAAAATAATTCACCTTTTAAACTTTCATGTTTTACCAACATGGGTATAGAGGAGAGTGGAAGGTCACCAACTCAAATCCCCATTAGGAAAATGTGTAGCGATGGGGTGGCAGTTATGAAGCCAGGAGGAGATTTATTTGATAGAAGGAGCCTATGAATGTTTACTGTTCATGTTTAATCATTCTAGCTTTTGTCTAGTACAGCATGAGGTCACTATTAAACTATTAAAGATGACTGTGGTGGAATCAAAAAGCAGCACATTATCAGTAGAAGTTATTTGGTGGGACTGGAATATAGGGTTTTATACCATGGTCTGGGTGAATACTCAATTCTGATTGGCTGCAGGCCAGGGTGTCCATTAATTCCTGATCATGGACACTTAATAAGTAGCTCCAGTGAAACTGTCTGTTCTAAATAAATGCAGCTTTCATGAACTTTCTTCGTGAAAATCTTGATATTGACCTGGGGACAATGACCAGGCTGGATAGCTCGCTAGCTATGTCAAATTATATTCACCGTTTGTCAACCGTACGCAATGTTACTGACTTTGAATCTTGCTGGCATGACGTTAGCTTTCTGGCTCGTAGCTGAGCCACAGGATTCTATGAGCCAAGTGGACTAGAAATATCTCCCGTTGCCAAGTCGTATCCAAGGTCCGTCCTATTTACTGCAGGAGTGAACAACATTTATTTTGCGTAAGAACCTTATGGGATGGTAATGAATGTTCCAGGTATCAGTAAACCCTCAGATGTTACCGGGGAAACGGAGTTATGGCTTGTGAAAAACTTTAGTTTTGGTTGCAAAACGCATGAAAATATAAATTTAATGGTCTTCATTTCTTTGGCAAGTGACCATGGTCTTAATGGCCTTCGCGGAGGCAACCGTCCAACCTAGCTCCCCAACGTCCATTAATTCCTGATAATGGACACCTGAAAGGACATTATCCCTTATATGGTGAAAGGTAAAAGGGGACATTATCACAATTTTAGTTGAGGAACTGCTCACCCTGCAGCGCTGCCTGGAGGGCCAGAGACAGCAGGCGCGGGATGATGACGTCATGGAAGCATCGTCCCGTCTCCTCAGTGTCCTGAACCTGCTCTGCTATTCTCTGGAGGCTGCGACACGCCATCACCACCTCCTCAACTGAGAAACTAACAACACCTGTAAGAAGAAAAACAAGAAATGACATTGCTTCTTCTTCATGTCTTTAGCCTGCACAAGTGAGACGATTCCTGTGAATTTAATCGCTCCATGCAATAACTGATGCATGTCATTTGACACAAGTGCACTGCAGGTGGGAGATCTGAAGTGTCAGCTAGCAGTACTGACACTCACATTTCAGAATTAGATGGGTAATGTTACTGTATCATCTCTTGTCCTGCTTGACCTTCAGCTTTTTGTATTTGGAGACAAAGATTATCTGGGCCTTAAAAAATGTGCCTAAGCTATTGTATGTTGTCAAATCATGTCTTTACAGTCTGAGACTGGGATCCTGATGTTATGTCATAAAGATGAATGGCTGTTTATATTTCTACTGTGGACTTCCACCAATCAGGTAAGAAGAAAAATTAAGTCTATGCCTGAAGTCGGAAAACCATCTTTACAGACAGATCACCTGTGTGTGCTGAGCTGAGGACCTCCAAGAGGACAGGCGTGCTCTCCTGGACAACACTCGGTTGGGTGGACACCGCAGCCAGAGCGGACAAACACCGCTGGCGCACTGCATGATGGTAATGCTGCTCAGTAACTGCTGTGTAGTTGATTTTATCCATGGGCTCTGAACAGATGAGAGAGGAGAGGGAGAGATTTGGAAGATACATTGAGACATTGCCAGTGTGCTGACCTTATCATAAATGGTAAATTCAAGAATTAGTGGAAGGGGGGCAAATACTTATGCAATGGTTTATTTTATGTTAAAATATGCATTATTATTTATTTAGGTCAATTTGTAGAGATTTCTTTTCCTTCAAAATTAGTAATGTTTGATCAGTGTCAATAATACTAAAATAAATTCACTGTGAGTCAAAGAGGTAAAGAAATAAATCATGGAAAAGTCTAGTGACTCTTTATAAGCATTGTATAATACAAATATTAATATCTGTATAGTGTTTTCACACACTCTCTTACACTGTATGTCACAATTTTAGTGTGTGCTTTTCACTTACCAGAAAACATCTCCTCCTTTACTCTTGGGATCAGTTTAGTGATGAAGGCTGCTGGGTGCAGCTGTGCTAAGGCTCCGGCACACCCCACCACAGCAAGACTGGAGGCAGAAACAGAACAAAGACTCAGACAGATACCATTTATGTTTAGTTCAACCGCAAAACAAAACAAAAAGTACACAGTATGAGTGTTAAAGGAATAGTTCGGATTCTTTGAAGTGGGGTTGTATGAGGTACTTATCCATAGTCAGTGTATTACCTACAGTAGATGACGGTCGGCAAGCCCCCAGTTTGGAGAAACAGACAGAAGTAACCGCACGGTAGTAAAGTAACGTACTGCTGTGGACGGGGGCAGCAAAATGTATTTTAGCCACCTAAAAGAAAGGCCCACCTATAAAAATCAATATCAGTTTAAGTGTACGCTATATTTGTAATATTTTCACCGCTTGACCTTGTCGTCAGACAGCTATACAGTCTATGTTTCCGAGCCGTAATCTCGGCTCTCACCAGACTCCATTGAAAAAAAACAGTAATTTTACCTCGCAGAATACGGGGGTTGCTCGTCTACTGCTGCATTTATTGGTTGGTTTGTGTTATTGTGTGACTTTGATTAGTTTGGATTCACCAAAGTCACACAATACCACAAACAAACTAACCGATCGACGCAGCGGTAGACCAGCAACCCCCGTGTTCTGTGAGGTAAAATTACAGTTTTTTTTCGAATGGAGTCTGGTGACTTTGGCGAGAGCACAGATGGATACAAAGGCTTGAGTTCCCCGTCGGAAAGGGTTGTCTGACGGCAAGGTAAAGCTGTGGAAATATTCTAAATATAGTGTGCCGTTTTAGATGGTAGAAATACGTTTTGCTGCCGGCCCCGTCCACAGCAGTACATCGCTTTGCTTCCGTGCGGTAACTCCTGTCTGCTTCTCCAAACTGGGTGCGTGCCGACCTTCATCTACTTTAGGTAATACACTGACTATGAATAAGTACCTCATACAACCCCACTTCAAAACACCCAAACTATCCCTTTAAGGTAAAGGCAACTGGGTGTGTTTTAAAGAGATAAACAGAGAAGTAGCAATACATGAATCAAAAGGATGACAGAGGAGAGAGAGACAGATGGGCTGACCTGACATCGCCATCGTCCTCGGTCAGCAGCAGTCTGGTCAGGTGATCTACAGCCAGCTCTATATCAGAGTCCAACAGCAGACCTGAGAGAGACAGTAGGGTTGAAACAGAGCTGAATTTCTGACTAAATCTGACTCTGTTGTAGGCTGTGAATGTTCAACAATTCATTGCATCTCATCTCACCTGTTTGTTTCACCAGTGAGGTGAGCACCGAGGTGGCTGTGATCTGCAGACTGGAAATAGTGTCCGTCAGAGCCTGAAACACCATGCTGCACATAGACGGGCGGAAGGCTAAAAACACGCTCTCTTCTAATGTGGAGGGAGGAAACAGAAACCGAGGAGTTAAAATCGGAGTGCAAATTGTGTCTTTAGTCTCCATGGTTATGCACAACTAAACACGGTGACAGTGTTTAAACCAAAGAGCAGAATCCTTTCGTTCCTTTATGACAAACTATCACAGTCTAAACGCACACAAACACACATTACCTCACAGTACATCTGGAAAACTCATGATTTAATGTCAAGAGACAATAAACTACAGAAAGCTTTTCATTCTTGTCACTGTACGGGACATTTTAGCTTGACTACGTTCAAACACAAACACCGCAGTCGCAGCAATGCAATGACATGAAACAGATGAGCTATAAAACTCTATAAAACTTTAAATATACAGATTTGATCAGACTCCACCACTCAAAAAAAAACACATACAGATTAAAATCTGAAACAAATGTAGTATAATTTGAGGATTTGTATCATTATTTATTGTTGTTAAAGACGCAGCTGTAAGAAATGGATGTCACACATGGAATGAATATGTTGCACTGAGAAGTAAGAAAGCAATAAAAAACACTCGCCGTTGTCTGAAGACTGGCAGATTTTCACTGACTGGATAAATCGCTGCACCACCTCCAGTAATGTTCGTCTGTGGTTACCCTGCACACAGAGAAAAAGTCATTTTTTTCACTTCTTAAGAGTTACCGATATCATCACATGCCATTTCTAAATTTGGTGCCAATAATAGCAGAGATTTCATGAATATGTGAATGAAACTAAAAGAGATTCACCTCAAAATTATATTATAATACAACAGTACAAGTAAGAGCACCACTCTCCCCATGCCAATATTAAACTAAACAAACATCTGGATGTCAATTTTCCATATTTACATTTGCTTGGTTGTTGTACTGCTCGATGAGAGAGGGCATGACGGCGGCTGTTATGATGTGGCTCGCCCTGTTGGAGGCGCTGCAGGTGGCCTGGAGCATCTTGGCGCTGGGCCACACGAGCTTCAGGTCCGGGTCAGCAAGGTGATGTTTGCAGTCTGGAACAAAATCACACTTTTAGTAAGAAAACAAAAAAACAAGAACACTGGACATGTTAAACTGCGTGATACTGATATGTTACAGCTGTTAGCGACTTTTATCAACCCTAAGAGACCCACTTAAACCCGTTTTTGGCTTCTTTTTTAGGGCGGTACAGGGAGTCTTTAGGGGGAGATAGCAGGTCAACAGTAGATGTCACATAGAAGTGGTGTACATCATCTGAAAGCTGGGAACCTGAGGATTAATTTGAGATGCAGCTCAGCACTGTGTGTCAAGTTGTTCTAGTCATAAAGCAGAAATAAACATGAATTATTAATTAAAATAAACTGTGAAAGTGTATAAGGGTTTAGAACATCGTAATAGAACTATATGATGGCCATCCCCATGCTCTATTATGTCTCATTTGTTGTTGCAGTAAGTTTTGGGTTGATACCATTTGTTACACAGATTTGGTGCTAAATTTAACCCTTTTTTACCACTTGAGAATTGATAAAAATGATCAATAATCCCTCCAAAATACCACATTAAGACACCAAGACCTTGAGGAACACCATAGAAAAAGCCATGCTGTGATTTGGTTTCAAAAACGTTTAACATTTGGAGATTTCTGCAAGAAGTTTCTGCATTTTTTGGCAATTAGATGGCGAGCACTTCTGTTCTGGAAACTGCTCAGAAACCCCCCTTATTGTCAATCTACCTAGGAAAGCCATCCATCCTCTGAATGCTCTAGGTCTCTAATTTGTGACTATAAAGTTTCATGAGGCTGTGATAATCCTAGAGGTCACCACAGGTCATTTTATACAGTGAGGTCAAGTTTCACAAAATGGTCTCACTACAATGAAATGGCTACTATGGAGACTAACATCATCACACATGAATACAACTGAGCTCATTGAATCCACAAGAGTCTCAGCTTTACAGTGATACCCAATTTATGTAATTCAAGACTGTTTAGGGACCCCAGTATGCAGAAATATTCAGATATACCATTTTAGAATAGGTGAAAATAACACATCTATACTGCATTCAAAAAACTGCATGTGATTATCATGAAGTGGGCATGTCTGTAAAGGGGAGACTCGTGGGTACCCATAGAACCCATTTTCATTCACATATCTTGAGGTCAGAGGTCAAGGGACCCCTTTGAAAACAAGCCAGCATGACATTGTTGGAACCAATGGATTCCCTAGGTTTTCTAGTTTAATATGATACCTGTACCTCCAAGCTAAAACTTCACGCTACAACCTCTGAAAGTAATGTCGGGTGACCCCGCGGGTCTCAGAGGGTTAAAAATGTGATTTCGAAAAAAAAAGTATAGAGGATTTCCCTGCCACCGGGTTTTAGGATGTGAAGGATCAAATTCTTTAAAAACAGTTACATATCGGCCAAAGTTTCGACTATTTCAGTCTAAAATATTGACCGGCCTTTAAAAAAAATCAACCAATGTCAGTCTAATCCCAGTGTCTATATTATAATTATAGTTAAGGCTGCCTTCTGAAGAATTACAGATTTTATATAAAAGGTATATATGTAGATGACCTAAATATAAAAGTCTATGAAGCTGTGATAATGGTTGGTAAGTTTCCTTAAAGGGGAACAATCAATATTTGTGAACATGAGCTACTCTCTCTCTCAAAGCCAGAAACCAGAGAAGTAAGTCTCAAACTTGTGATGTCATAGGGTATAAAGTCTGTAGCTGCTCCGTAGACAATGAATGGGAGACTGATTTTGTTCTTTTTTATACCTAAGTGAGCTTTATTCTATTGTAGTGTTGTCAGATGTGAAACAGAAAATGTTCCCATATACTCACAACATCCCCCTGGGTGCTCTCAGTGTCTCAGTGCTCTTTCTCCATTCATTATCTATGGAGCAGTTCCACACTTTATACTTGATGACATCACAAGTTTGAGTTTTAGCACTCTAGTTTTTGGATTTGGGAGAGAGTTGTTCATGTATACTAATATTTCTTAGACTGTCTGAGACCATAGGAATAACATGTATGAATTTTGAAAATAATTCCCCTTTAAGTCTAACTGCACCTTGGCAGGAAATAAACCATTATCTGAGGCTAACACTGTATCCTGTACACAGTTAATATGACATGTTAACATTGTACAAGCAGTCGGTTGAAACTAAACAGTCACTGTGGTATAATTTCCTGCCCATTTACATGAGCAGTGCTACACTGCAGTAAACCCTCTCATAACCACAGCTCTGACATATTCAACACCATCTCTCACCGCCTTACAGTCACTCTACCTGCATCAGGGCAATTCAGTTGGTTATTTAACAAGTATTTTACAATTTTGTTGTTTTTGCATCATCCAACTTGAGTTTTAATCAAACTGACTGTATTTAGTTCACCTCTATCACTCTCATGGCATTTTTACCTTTCTTTCGACATGTTTTATACACTCCTGGAGTTTATACATCCTTCCATTAAAATGTTTTTCGTGTGCAAAAATAAGCTCGATTTCACAACATTTCACCTTTGAGAACGAGATCCAGGAAGGTGCTGAGGGAGTCTTCAGAGTCAGAGTTGAGGACTGAGCGAGACAGACAGGAAGTGAGTGCGGTGAGAGCGGCGAGGCCGGCTGACTCGATCTTCTCGCTCGTCGTCTGAAACACCTGCAAGGAAACGACAAAGAGGGGAACATTTTTTCATGAGTTTGTTCTTCAGATTCACAAAGAGGTGATTACATTAACAGATGGAACATGGATTTTTAAAATTTCAGATGTGTTTTTCACCGCCTGGAGCAGGAGGAATTTGTCTCGTCGCTTGTTAAGAGCACAAGAAAATACTGATGAATGTCAGCATCAGACCAGACTTCACTTTGTTTTTCTTGGCATTCAGAACGTGACAAACTGCACGTGTCCCCTTTCTTCCCATAAAGCATTGTGTTTTGAGTCATTTCCATCAATTACATTCTCGGTCCTGATGAACCATCCATCAGTTCTATTGTTAGAAGAGTGTGACTCACATCATCATATGTCTCGGGGCCATAATTTGGAGTTCAAATGGCATTGTTTGCAACTGGACGAACAACACAACTAAAAGGGTGGAGTGGGTGGAAAAAAAAAAGTTTTTCGATTCATAGCAACTAAATAAGTAGAGTGCCATCTCCACAAAAAAACACACTTAAAGATGTTTAAATATTTCCTTACAAAGCTACCATATACACACACCAATCATATAATAAAATCCCAAGTACTAGTCATGTTTTTTGTATACACTTATCACAAACAAACCTCTCTGCGCAGTGACGCCCACAGTCCCTCGAGGAATTCCGCCAAGTCCTTGTGTTCATATTGTGACACAGCAGCAGTCTGAAAGATATCAAGTGTGGTGATGAGATAAGAAACCAGGTACACCCTGTAACACCAAGTTCTACATAAAACCTCTCAGCAGCTCCACTGTAGTTGTAGTGAGTGACTCTGTTGCTTAAAGGGAATATCAACTCTACAGTATATCATCCACATTTACAAACTTTAGAATAATAGCAGAGATAGCTCACCAGAGTTTGCAGCGAGTCCAGCTTCGCACTCTGAACATCTGAGTCCAGTTTCTCAACGATGAGAGGTAACAGAAACTGGAACAGTGAAGTAATAAAACAGAACGTAAAACACTCTTTAGGGCCTGAAAGAAGGTCACAAGACCAACATTGCACAAAGAAGCAAAGTGTAAATTGATCGTCCTACCTCGGCAAATCGTGGCGTTCCTGTGAGGACGTCCCTCAGCGTCTGGATGAGCTCCTCTTTGGTGATGCCGTGGGGGTCGTTGGGAGGCTGGGGTGGGGTGGGGTGGGTGATGATGGGGAATGAGGGTGAGTCAAGAACAGACAAAACACAGAATTCATAAATGCACCTACACATGTTCACAAAAGAATCTTGCGGTCCTTATAGCCTTGTTTCGACCGCAGGAACTTTCCCCCGGAACTGGGAACCTTTTGCGTTCCGACCGCAGGGACCAGGGTCGAAATTAACTTCCGGGGACATTTTCCCCCCCGAAAAGGCCCTGGTCGGGGGATAGTACTTTCTGAAAGTACAGGAAAGTACAGGAGTACTAGTATTGATTTAGGACCATTTTAAGATGAGGGGAGAGAATTTCTCTTGTTTGTTAACATTAAAAGTAAAGTCAGGCTCTGCTGTCGCTGTCGGCTTCCAGACTCATTTTAAATAAGAAAGAGAGATTGTGTGAACTGAAAGGGCGAGCGGTAGAAGAAACTGACAGTGTAGCTGTCTGTGTGGCCATTTTCTGATTGTTTCAAAGCGGTTACGTTCTAAACCATAAATAAATAACCATCAAACACTCAACAGATGATCTACTCTGGAGACGAACGCTCTTAGTTTCATTTTCCTCCTCTGTATTTCATTTATTACATCCAACGTGCATCAGTAAATATATATAGCAGTAAATATCGTCGCAGTGAGACAAAACCTAAGGTTTATTTTCCAACGTGTTTACCCCTGCGACCACCAGCAGCCCTCGTCACATGTCATGTTGTCTTTTCATACGTCAGCGGACTAATTTGCCTAATCTTTGCCGGTCTTCAGACCGCTATGGAAACGCAGACAACAATGGTTCCTTGAAAAGTAGTCCCGGGACTAAAATTACCAGGAACTTATTGGTGGAAACCTGGCTTATTGTCACAGAAAACCCCACATCATGAGCAGCATTGTGACTATGTGCTTGTTTGCTTTAGAGAGTCAACAAACTGTGATCATCTGTGACATAGAGATGGGAAATGTGCGCGAGCAGATGAGGACGCAGACGCTCTATTATTATTTTCTACAGCCTGAGGTCACAGGAAGTGGGTGATGACATTTCTGTCTGCTGGCCGCTCTGCTTTTGTCAGTTCTCAAGCAAAAGCAGCTGAGTAAACAGGGACTTACGGGGCTGAAGTCGATGGGGAAATAGCAGGACGTCACTTCGAACAGCTCCTCTGTGAATTTACCTGTGACAGCAGACAGGAAATTAACAGGAGGCAAAATAGAGTGATGCTTGAACTGTGCAATGGAAAGTTAAAAAAAAGGTCAGAGGGACAGAGATAAAGAGAAAACAGTGAGAAAGATAAAGGTGTATGTGTGCGTGCACCTGTATGCGCTCTCACCTAGATCATAACCTCGGAGGACGATGCTCTTGGCAATCTGGAAGGCTAACAGGAGGTTGCGAGGATCCCTCTCTCCGTCCATCGATTGGACAAAACCAAACACAAAGTCTGGCCCCAAACCCTTCAGCTCTGTGGAAAAGTCAAACGGAAACACATGGTTTGATTTAAGTTCTGTAAGGCGGCTGACAGGTTCATCACATGGTGTTTAGAGAGTAGTAACACAACTGCCAAGTTGGGAGAGATTACACCACATACCTCTTCCTGAAAATCTGAGGAAGTTGTTAGGATGTAGGGTGTAGGCTACAAGCATGTTGAAGATTGCTTAATCAGAACAAATGATTCATTTTATTATATGAAACTGAGAAAAAAACAAGTAATTATAACGCAAGTATAACCAGCAAATATTTGGCCTATAAGTAAATCCCATTTATCAGCTGCTAAGGGGCTTCATTTTCTGTTAAATTGATTATTTTCTTTTATTGAATTGATGGATACACAGTAAACCCAGTGGGCTACCTTCGGGTCTAAAAAGTGAAGTCACTGAGGATGTTCCTTAAACTTGCATTCTTTCTAATATCCAGCAGGGGGCGACTCCTCTGGTTGCAAAAAGAAGTCTGATTGTATAGAAATCTATGAGAAAATGAGCCTACTTCTCTCTTGATTTATTACCTCAGTAAACATTGTAAACATGAGTTTATGGTCTCAATCGCTAGTTTCAAGTCTTCTTCAATACAGCATGATGTTCATTTAGTAAATTATGGTCCCATTTAGAGTCAAATAGACCATAAAGAAGGGGATGTTTTAGGGCGTGACTACCTTGTGATTGACAGGTCACTACCACGGCGTTGTCCGGTCTGGGAGTTGTCCGTGTTTTCGTCTCACAACTTTAACCCTTTCACAGTGTGTTTTCAGTTTATGAAAGTTAATTGTAACAATTTGGTCACCTAAAAATGTCTTATTCAGTGTTCGGTTGTAGCTCCACCCTCTCATGTCACTTCTGGTTGCAAAAAAACAAGATGGCGACGGCCAAAACGCTGAACTCGAGGCTTCAAAACGTGCAGTCCACAAACCAATGGGTGACGTCACGGTGACTACGTCCACTTCTTATATACAGTCTATGAGTAAACCATAATTTACTATTATGATGTTTACTTCTACTATAGTATAAAATGGGGAGACAGAGGTGAGGTCACACTGCGTCATCCTCCATGCTGGTGTGTTCATCATAACTACCGGCAGCCTTCTATTTGCTTCCTGTATAGTAAGTACACTATATGCAAAACATGCAAATTATTCAACCGCCAAACAACACAGAAGGTGTGACAACTCTGCCCTTTATTGCAGGGATGGTAAGAGCTTAAGAGCCCTGGAGGTGAGCAATGACCACAGTGATTAGTCTGTTAGGAATCATCAACGTCTTCAGCTCTCAGTCATTGTGGGGAGCTGTTCGTGCTTTTCTCGACTAACCGTTACTGCTACTGTGAATCAGACTCAAATCTGCCATCTCTTACCGGCTTCTCTGGTCGCCATGAGGTTGATGAGCATGTTGTAGACGCAAGCTCTCTCTGTCAGCATCAAAGACTGGAGGAAAAATAAACAGACCCCATGAGCTTTTTTTTTACCCACAATACACAGATTTAAAAAACAATTTAGATGAGTCAAGTTTACCAACAAAGCATACTTTTTAATAAAAGAGGAAGTGCTTCGCAGACATGGAGGCAACAAGAACATCATCATCCCACACTCTAAGAAGTGTGGTCAAACATTGCATGGCTTGCATATATCGAGATGCAAGAGAGTTGGATGCCTGAGGGCCAGTGAATGCCACACTGCTGTTGTGCATTTTAACATCTGGCCGAGGGCGGCAGATGAATATTAAACTTGTAGATGGATCAGTTGTCTTTGCTCCTCATAAATAAACTAAACAATATGATTTAGTGCAATGATTTACCTATTGGATTAAGCTCAAATCAAATATTGTATAAATCCCCGACAAAAAACTCTCAGGGTCCTCTAACAATAACAGACTTTCTTGGGTGTATGTTGAAATAAAATGTTGGTTGCTACGACTTTAACATCTTTATAAATACACAGTGCCAAGTCTCACCTGAACATGAACATCCTGGAACAAAGACCTCAGCATGGACACAGCTGAGCCAGGAGGCAACACTGTACATTTTGTCTGGGGAAAAAAAGCCACACAATTTGCACGTTGGTTACACCGCTAACTATCACATCTGGACCACCTCAAAATGATTCTCAAACCTGCCAGGCAGCAACTAACTTGCAAACGTGGCAGTCAGTTAATCTTTAGCAGGATGTTTCAGATGTTGAAAATGTATCAGAGGCACTCACCAGCGCTCTGAGCCCCTGCAAGACAGGCGGTGTGATGACGTGATGGTCCTTTAGGCGGTTTTCATAGAAGGCGATGAGCACTTCCACTGGGGAGACAGGGAGACATGCTGATAAAATATCACTCTTTACATGAATATGTTGCATTTGGCCCTGTTGGAGATGTGTACCTTCTCTCTCTGTGAGACCTCCATAGCATTCATGTAAAACTTCAGAGAGAAGCTGGACTCCTCTGGCTCGCGTGTGATTCTGAGAGCTGGTCAGACTCAGCCTACAAAAGGGAAGGAAATGAAAATGTCAATTATTATTCCATATTAAAGGTACAGTGTTTAGGATGTGGCAGCATCTAGTGGTGAGGTTGTAGATTGCAACAAATTGAGCACCCCTCCGCTCACTCCTCCCTTTCCAAGACTGCGGTAACGTGAGCCGCCGAGTGCAAAACCGTGGTAACGCCACTGGCATCGCTCAGAGATCATCCTTACCATAATAACACTACTTTAGGAGCGACGGAAGTCAGACGCCGACTGGCGGTACCACGGTTTTGCACTCAGCGGCTCACGTTACCCAGTTTCACAAGCATGTCGGAGAACAACGGTGGCCTTCTGGTAACGTAAAAACGCGAAAGGCTCTCTCTAGAGCCACTAGGCTCGTTCGAGATGAACTGCGCCTCGCCCGGAAGGTAGACGAATCAGGCAGCAAAGGGCCGTGACAAAAAGCTGTGGTCAAGTCGAACAATTTCCAGCTGTTTCATGCAGCCTATAAAAAATTTACAGGAAGTCACAGGAAAAGTTACATCCTGTTAGATCCGATCTGTAGGCTACTTGTAGTTAACAGACCACATCTGGATTTATTTATATTTGAATATATGTGGAAATGTGCGTGTATCTGGCATTGGATGCTATCCTTTATTCTTTTTAGGTCTGTTGTAATGAGCACTTGTTTTAACAAGTATGAATGACCTTCATAAATATTATTATCTACCACAGAATAGGAACGCTCTCTCTCTCTGAAATGACCTGTGATTGGTCAAAGTCTCCCGTCACGGGCTAAATTCTACTAATGCTATTATTTTGTTTGTTACTGCTGTAATATTAGAAACATTGTGATAGCAGCAAACGGCAAAGACTACGACATTAAATTTAATGCCAAAAAGAGTAATGTGATGATAGTCAGAAGTAGAGGAGATAAAAAATGAGTTCTTCCTGTGTTTCACTTGTGCGATATTCCTCTCACGACATGCAAGGAAATAAAATACCTTGGCCATTTTCCCACTGATGATTGGAATGATGACAGAGATATCTATCGACAGTGCTGTAAACTATATGCTCAGGCAAATATGTTGCTTCGTAAGTTCAGTATGTGTTCTGTAAATGTAAAATGTTCATTATTTAGAGCTTTCTGCACGCCTTTGTACACAGCTCATCTTTGGTTTAGCTACAAGAAAAGTAGTATGCGAAGGCTCATATTGGCTTATAATGATGCAATGAGGTTGTTGCTTTGGATTCCCAGATGGCATAGTGCCAGTCAACTGTTTGTGTCCTCTGGTATTCCTACATGTGAGGCACTTTTAAGACATTTGATGTATCATTTTATTTGTCGCTTGGATGAGTCAGAGAACAGCATCATAGAGGCCTTAACCAGCCCGTGCAAGAGCTGCACTCAGTACTCATCCAGGCTCAGAAAACACTGGCGAGATAGCATACATATGAATTGAATGATGAACTGCTGTGGTCTTATCTTGTATGTTTTTGTTTCTTTTTTCTTTTATTGCTATGGACCCTCCTGTGTGTCTGAAATAAAGTTTGAATTGAATATCTTACCCCAGTGCTTCCACCAGCTGCAGTACTGTAAACTGTCCATCTTTGACACCTGAACAGAAAGACAAGTTTAGTTTTGTACCAAAACAATAGGATAACACACAGAAAACAGTCATGATAACAACACGAGCATCACTAAGTTATCTCTAGTAGTTAACTACATATTAACTAGGAGGTCAAAGGTCAGAAGGAAATATGGTGAGGCAGCTTTTAGCTGCTCAACTGTGGAACAAACTTCCAGATGAGATCAAAGATGCACCAACAGTGGCCACTTTCAAATCTAGACTCAAGACCAAAAACTGTCCTCAGACGCTTTTTCTTAATTGATCAAATGCTGCACTTTACTGTCTTTTGATTGTTTTTATTATCCTTTAAATGTTTTTCTTTTAACTTGTACTTTTTATATTCTTTTATTCATTTTTACCTTATGCACTTTGTGCTCTTTTATCTTGCTTTTATATATGTAAAGCACTTTGAATTTGCCGTTGTGTATGAAATGTACTATATAAATAAACTTGCCTTGCCTTGCCTGGGAGGTCAAAGGTCAGAGTTCATTGGCAGGATGCTTACATATCAGGACATAAACACACAGCAGCAGCTAGCAAGCAGCAGGCGGTGAAACCAACCTGGACTAGCATCTAAATTCACATCACTAGTCGAATGACAACACAATAAAACGCTAGGGGTACATTAAGTGTGTGCTGTTAGCGTGATAAAACGCCCAGTGTCACAGTGTGTGTGTGTTTGTTTTAGTAGCATGAGGTCGTAACGCCACACAGGATGTTGTTGCTAGGTTAGCTTCATCACGCCGTGTTGCGCATCCTTGCAGCAGGTTAGCTCAGCAGCTTCAATGGAGACTTGTTCCGCAACGAGCTGTTCTGTGAAGGTGTCGAGGAAACGTGTTTACCTGTTGCTGTGTCTTTAGCCTTGCTGTCCTGTAGTCCAGAGACATATTCCTCCACCAGAGACAGCAGCAGCAGGGGACTGTCCGCAGCCATCGTGAACCATGGAAACTCAACTGAGACTGCGCATGCGCGGAAAGTTAGGGGTGAAACGCAAAAGTGACTAATTTTACATCAACTTTTATCAAGTATGAGCATTAAAGAACAATGTAATGTTACATTGAGGCCGTTGGGTTACGTATATGTTGCTTTAATGTAATCTGAATGTTGAAATGTAAACCAAACATGTAGTTTTATGGTGCTGCCTTCAGGTGCTGTCCGAATTCCAACACACTGCAAAGAGTACAGTGATATTGCTCACTGAGACACTTTTTGCACTGTTAACAGTTTCAAATGAATCACTAGCAGTATCATTAAAAACAATACACTCAAAACAAGAAATAGTGGCAGCACATAATAGCTATGTGATACTTCCGTCAGTGTCGAAACTTATTTGCAGTCATTCATAATAGCGTTTCGTCCTGACGTCAGAGAACACAACACCTGCCTGCTAGTGATAGGAATCCCGGCTCTTTTTAGTGAGCCAGATCATTTGGCTCAGCTCACCAAGAAGAGCCGGCTCTATCGGGTCCCAAACGGCTCTTCATTTTACCACTTCTGCCTTTTTATAATTCAGCCAAATTTAGCGCTGTTTTGACCTATGATTAGTATGTGTGCACATATGCCACTTAAATGATTCAATATAATTACACTAAACCTTATAATTTCCAGAATACCATAATTTTCCATGCTGCTTCGTTTCCGACTGTCACTCATCTTGTCTGCTATTCGCGCACCGCACTCCTCTCTCTCTCTCCTCCTCTCCCTCCTATCTGTACCTGTAGACCGTCAGCCCGTCGTGCACCCCCGCCCTCCCCCTTGCTTGATGGTATGATCGTTGTCTGTCATCACCTGAATGGTCACACGGACGTCATTAACACAACATTCAGTCACAGTCAGTGCATGGAGTGCCCGTGGCGCAGAGAAGATCTGTCCTATCATTCTGCCTTGAATTAAAGGGACTGTTTGTAACTTCTTACACGTATAAATCACCCGGGTCGGTTTCCCATGCGTGCTCGGTGAAATATAGAGTGATATTATGGTTTTAGCTGACGTGTGTTGCCTCACTGTTTTGATCAATGCTCGTTCATGTCTGTGTAGAGCGAGCACAAGCGCGAGCCTGACGCTGACTTTCATTGACTTAACGGCCACAGGTGTCGCTGTTAACAAGCATTTCTGATTCTTACAAACAGTCCCTTTAAAAGAGCCGGCTCTTATCGTTCACTTAAAAGAGCCGGCTCGTTCGTGACGACACATCACTACTGCCTGCGTGCTGACGCGCATGCGTAAGAAAGTTCGGCAGCGCTAGCTCGAGCTCCGCAGCTACTAGTCACCTTTCACCAGCAGAGAGAGAGAAGTCACGTCTGAGGGGATTTAAAGAGACAAACAAGAGCTGGAGACAGCGACAAAGAACTGAAGTGGTCCACTGAGGTCTGCGGGAGACTGAAACTATCTGCTCTAACTCTAACTAACTCAACGTGAAGGGAAACGGTCACTGAGTGAGCGGAAGTTAGTGTTTACTGATGTTATTGCTAGCTACCTAGCTGGTTGCTAGCTGGTTGGCCTGTTAGCTTGTTAGCGAGGAAGCTGCTGCGCTGTCTGGACTGCTGGACTTCACCAGTTAGCCCAACTTAACAGGCACGTTAGATACCTGACATGCTGCTGGATACATCCTAACGTTTATACACGGTTTGGTAGATGTTGAGGTGGATTTGACAAACTCTTTAGTGCTGACCACGAGCTGTGAATTTAGTGGGGTCGTGTCACACACAAACAGCTTAAAGAGAGAAAACGCACATTATTAAGTCACGATCGTCTACAAACACCCTTATCGTCCCCGTCTACGGATGACCTATAGGCTGGCCACATTGGACCTGCGACTCGTCCTCCTCCTCATCGGACTCAGTTCTTCGTCCGTAATGATGTGCCCCCTCCTGTTCAGCTAGTACGACGCCTGGAAACAATCTGCAGCCCTCTGAACACCATGGGAGGATGTGTGGGGAGATACTGGGAAGGCTGGGAGGACACACAGAGCCGAGGGTCGTCCAGGAACGGTGGACGAGGAGGTAAGACTAACAGTGTGTGTGGTTATATGTGATTCATGATACATGTTATTCTTGCACTACTTATACCTTCCACGTAATGTACTTTTATCCAAAGTGAAGGTAAAGTCATGCTCGTTTACTGTCCAGTTATTTGCAGGTATAATAAGTACACACCCACCACTACACATTAAAGGGGAACACCACCTAAATTAAGATTTCTAATATGTTATTTCTATGGCCTATCAATAAATCAATCAATATTTGTGAACATGAGCTACTCTCTCTCTCTATCAAATGTTTTGAAGAAATATAATAAAACCTTCAGTCTAAAATATTGACTGGCCTTTAAAAATCAACCAATATCAGTCAAACCCCAGTGTCTATATTATAATTATAGTCAAGAATGCCTTCTTAAGAATTATAGATTTTATATAAAGGTATATATGTAGATGACCTAAATTTAAAAGTCTTTAAAGCTGTGATATTGGTTGGTAAGTTTCCTTAAAGGAGAACATCACCTAAATTAACTATTCCAATATGTTATTTCCATGGCCTAGGAAAGCTCAATCAATATTTGAGAAGTAAGTTTCAAACTTGTGATGTCACATGGTGTAAAGTCTGGAGCTGCTCCATAGACAATGAATGGGAGACTGGGGACACCCAAGTGAGCTTTATTCTATTGTAGTGTTGTCAGTTGTGAAACAGAAAATGTACCTATATACTCACAACATTGCCCTGGGTGAATTCAGTGTCATCTATAACATCTTTCCCTATTCATTGTCTATGGAGTGGTTCCACACTTTATACGTGATGACATCACAGGTTTGAGTTTTAGCACTCTAGTTTTTGGATTTGGGAGAAAGATGTTAATGCATACTAATATTTTTTGGACTGTCTTAGGCCGTAGGAATAACATGTATGAATATTGAAAATGGGCGTAGTTCCCCTTTTAAAGTGCACAAAATGCACAAAACACCACTAGAGGTGGTTGAGACTCACTGTATCCAGGTGTATTTCACTCCTGCATCGGATTCAAAAGCATCTCAAGTGACCACTCGTGATTGGGTTTCACCTCCTCCCTCGCCTTTGTTTTTCTGAGGGGAAACTGACTGCTGCTGGTACATCAACCTGGGTGGTCTCTCTCAATGGTCAGGGATTCATTTGCATTCACAACGCACTAAATGGACATAGACGAGAGTCTGGAAACACATTCTTAGTTGTAAGTGCAATGCAGTTACTCCTGTATGTCTAGATTCAGCTCACATGTAAAGACCAGTGCAGAGTGTGTGTGTCCCCTCTGCAGGGCAAGTTTGTGCTGCTTGGAGAAAGTTGCTTTCTTGTTTTTGTCAGTACACAGAAAGTGGTGCAACTCTGTTGTGCTGTAAATGAGCACTTAGACAAACTGCACTATCCCAGAGCCACTCTCAACAGTGATTACAGCCAAATTCACCCACATTACTACACCTACGTTTGCCTGTCATTGCACATATAACAAGGCCGACAATTTTCCCACCCAACAATTTCAGGCCTTGCTCTTAATCCGCCAAGCTTGTTAGGCCAACTGCTATCTTCAAAGTGGTAGCCCTGTGAACACCATATTACACTGAAGTTTGTCCAAGCAGGAGGTTGTTGTTACTGTAAATGGCAACACTGAACTAAAGCGGAGGTTGCATTCAATCTGGAAGTTGCTGATATGCCAATTATTCACCTCAGGGAGGTCATGTCCATTAGTTACTTACCTTCCCGGAAGATAACATTCTTCTAAAGATAAACACTGGCGAGCCGCCACGTTTTGTTCTCTTACACTTTGATAGTGACAGATGGAATTTGGATTGCTGCTTCAGCACTTAGCGAGAGTAAATGTTATATTTACAACCAGACTAAACTGAATGACGCAGGCGCCGCACGGCCGAATTGGCAGACATTCTGAATTTCTGCATAGTTTTGACCCCAGACAACAATGTCAATGCTATTTAGCATGGGTTATTATGATATGTGGTGTGACACATGAACATGCTTACTGTTAATTGGAATATTGGAGGCTTTACAGACATGCAGGTTTATGAATGTTGTTTTAATAAACTCAACTCACTTAGGATGGGAAACTTCCGAGATGTGGTAAAATCTTTGCTGAGGTCAATAAGTTGCTCAATTGTCTCATACACTCCAGCAATTAAAGCAAATACAATAGATATTATTTTACTCAAAAGTAAAATGGCATAGAGCTGCAAAGATGAATTGATTATGTCAACTAAATCGCCAACTGATTTGATTATCAACTAATCGGTTTGAGTCATTTAAAAAAAAAAAAAAGTAAAAATTCTCTGATTCCAGCTTGAATGTGAATATTTTCTGGTTTCTTTACTCCTCTATGACCAGCCTGTTCGCACACAATAAACACTGGACGTTTTACAAGGAGACCGGTGTTCGAGACCGTTGTTGACCAGTGTTTTGTAAGTTACGTTAGTGACATTTGTGACGTGTTTTTTGTAGTTGTGTTGCGTTGTTTCCATACATATTTTACTTAGATTACTTACTTATTTTAAGCAAAACCATGACGTTTTTCCTTGCCCTAACTAAGTGGTTTAGTTGCTTGAACCTAAGTTAGTGTTTTTCTTGCCTAAACCTAACTGCGGACGTTTGCGTGGGGTACAAATGACACGCGAAAAGCGACGTACAAATGGCACGCAAAAAGGCTAAAATGCGTACTTGTGACACGCGGAACGTCCGTGTAATGTCGTGGTATTTATTCGCCTTCCCGTGAGACCGGGTTGTTATGACAGTAAACTGAATATCTTTGAGTTCTGGGCAAAACAAGACATTTGAGGACGTCATCTTGGGCTTTGGGAAACACTGATCAACAGTTTTCACCATTTTCGGACATTTCATAGACCAAACAACTAATCGATTAATCAAGAAAATAATCGACAGATAAATCGTCAATGAAAATAATCATTAGTTGCAGCCCTAAAGTGTTTGGAAGTGATTTAGTTCAGCTCGTTGTATCACTGTCCCATTCAGTATATCTGGAGCAATGAAGTTCCTTTTAAAGTGACTGTTTGAAGTGTCTGTTTTTCATTTGGATGCAGGTTCTGTGTCCTCCAACTTTACTAATGGAAAGTTTTTCAGTCAGTCTTTTTCCAACAGGAATTGTCTCCAGTTTACATCAGAAAGACGGGACGTTTTTAAGAATGATTCCAGCTTTGTGCACTAGTATCGGGGACTTTTTTTTTTTACCCCTGTCCCACATGGCTGTATTCCAAAATGAACATCTGATATAGATTTTTAACGCAGAATATGACCTTCAAAATAATTTGTCTTTCTTTGTTTCTTGCCAAAGTGGCCGATGGATAGACTATTTAAAGTTAAAGGCTTCACAGCCAAGGTTCCCCGGGCTTTGGCAATGATTCATGGTAATTTCCCACCCTGATCAGTATCAACAGACACTCCCTACTAGACCAGGCTTCCATCAAAAAGAACAAGTCACATCATGTCCCGCTGCATCATTGACTGGTTTCTCTAACAGGACTGAATCTAGTCTGCTCGACACTCCCTCATACAGACAGACAGCCATGGGAGAGGAAGAGGTCAAATACAATAGAAGGCTCATGTTGGATCTCTCCATCTCTTTTCACAACATTTGTTAATTGATTTCAGTTCTCCCCAAGCAGTAAATGTATTGTCCTTGGTCCTGTTATTTGTGTTGTATTGTAATGTACAGGTCCTGCCTCTGCGTCACATCCCCCGAGGGATAATTTGCATCCCCGAGGCAGGAATATACTCCGGTAGAACCGGGTTGGACAACATGTCCACTTTGTCTAAAAAGCTTGCTGGTTAATAAACGTTGACAGAAAATAAAATATTGCATTTACATGAAGCACTTTTTATGGTTTTCCTAGTCTTCTACGACAGTAAACTTAATATCTTTACATTTTGGTCTGTTGGTCGCAAAAAAACAGACATTTTGAGACATCACCACTAGGTTTTCGAGCTAGTGTTGTAGCATTTGACGGCAAAAAAAGGCCAATATATCAGCAGATATTAGCTTATTGCAAATATATTGGTATGAGTGTAAATGTTGGCCATTAAGTAACAAGACATGGGCGTACAGAAATACCAAAGATGTCTTTAAAGTAATTATAAATAGGGAACCGATACTTTGGTACCAAGTCGATGCTAATATTCTGAAAACTTGACGGTACTCGGTTTTCTACAGTATTGCAGGTACCGTCCAGGCTCGAGACTAACAGCGTCCTTGGGACGATAAAAAATGTATTAGGGATGCTGTATTTTTTCCCTGAAATTAGAGGTCTACCAGGCTCTGGTAGGGTCAGTCGTAAACAGCTGTATGTGAAATATTTTGTTCTGTCTTGTTAGAAATCAATGACATGACAAATTTCATATGTTCCTGGTCAGCTGAGAATGTTTCCAAAAGTAATCCTATGGATGCTACACATAACTCTGTCAAGGTGCGAACTGGAGGCTGACTTTATCTGTAGTTGCAGAAAGCTGAATGCAGCGTTGTGGTGATAAGATAAACCAGCTGCAAGGATGTGTGTATTTGACTGCACGTTGGAGTGTATGTGTTTGTGTGCCCTGAGGAAATACAGTCATACATGGATCCAGTCTGTGTCCAGTTAAAGAGTGCACTTCCCCTCCTCCTCTCCACTGTTGATCTGCTCCAATTCACTGATGTCTGCCTTTTAAAGAGGAACACAGAAAACACCCCACATTCATTACTTGCCTCATGTCAGGGGAATGTGAGAGGCAGTTAAATGTCTCTGCAAGGCCAAAGCAGCAATACGTGTCAAACGTTCTTTTCCCAGAGGCAGGTAATCCTTTAACAGCCACCTATGGTTGTTGTTGGGTGTGTTGTTTGGTTTGTAACTTGACGTACAGCACAGGGACGCCTCACGATCCTCGTGCTTTGTTTATGACGTATTTCATTAACACTCGCAACACGCTTCACTCTATAGCCTCATCACGTGGCACCTGTTTTTTATGAGCCCAGCTGGATGAAAACACCCTGATGTTGCTTCACGTGTCTGTAATGCATTGCTTCATCATGTCTCTGTTTTCATGTGCTTCGGTTAGATTTGACACAGCGAGGCGATTCATTGACTCATTCCTATTGTTATTGCGTGCTTTTTATACACACAGTCCACAAAAGCACCCTTATTATTTCCATCAAATATAAAAACCTTTTTAAATTGTATTTCTATCACTTGGAAGGTGGTTTTCATTCAGTATTTTCTTTTGTATAGCTTACTTTTTACTCTCTTCAAGGAATCCCAATTGCATTTTCAGGACACTGAAAATACAGAACAGATGCAATTCAAGTCTAAAAAAAAAAATCAGACATCCTTCACCCCCTCTTCTGATGATTTTTTGTCAAGCTTAAAAGTCCTTAGCTGTTCCACATTGGCTTGTGCTAACTGTTTTAACATGTAGACTTTTCAGAAAATATCACCTGTAGATGTCTTGTTGACCCAATGTGTCGCTAAGAGATAACCGTTCTGTGTCAGTCCTCCTCTTAGGAAAGGTTGTCATTAAAACACGACAGCTGAAATCACAGAGTGGCTGATAGTACGTCACTATGACATTATTCAGCCAATTTTAATGATATCTCAACAATGACTCTGCCATACGCAATATGTAATTTGCAAGACATTTATTCACACCACATAATGGTATGTGTAAGTAAAGAGAGAAAGAAAAATGTGCTTATTCATGCTCCGTAATAAACGCACCTAATCTGAACTGTATTACTTACATAGATACATACACAGCAAAACAAACAAGCGCACCATTTCTTAAAGGAATAGTTCGACATCCTGGTAAATGTGCATGTGGACCAGAAGATCGATACCACTCAGGTTCAAATAAGGGCTGTCAGTCAATTCAAATATTTAATCGCAATTAATCGCACATTTTTTATCTGTTCAAAATGTACCTTAAAAGGAAATTTGTCCAGTATTTAATACTCTTATCAACATGGGAGTGGACAAATATGCTGCTTTATGCAAATGTATGTATATATTTATTATTGGAAAACAATTAACAACACAAAACAATGACAAATATTGTACAGAAACCCTCACAGGTACTGCATTTAGCATAAAAATATGCTCAAATCATAACATGGCAAACTGCAGCCCAACAGGCAACAACAGCTGTCAGTGTGTCAGTGTGCTGACTTGACTATGACTTGCCCCAAACTGCATGTGATTATCATAAAGTGGGCATGTCTGTAAAGAGGAGACTCGTGGGTACCCATAGAACCCATTTACATTCACATATCTTGAGGTCAGAGGTCAAGGGACCCCTTTGACAAAGACCATGACAGTTTTTCCTCGCCAAAATTTAACAGAAAGTTTGGAGCGTTATTTAACCTACTTATCGACAAGCTAGTGTGACATGGTTGGCAACAATGGATTCCTTAGGTCTAGTTTCATATGATATCAGTATCTTCACTCCATCTTTAAAACTGAGCCCGCTACAACTTCCGAAATATCGATTGCGTTAGTGGCGTTGAAATGATTTTGCGTTAACGCGTTATTAATGCAAAATAATGTAATTACGCAGCTTGCATATAAGAAAAAAAATCTTTATGGATCCCTTGAGCTTATTATTAAGCAGGAGCAGGAGATTTTTTAAAAATCAACTTGTCAGTGCTCTCCGGTAGACAAACTGTGTAATGGAGGCACTGTTTCTAAATGACCTCAAAGCCTCCCGTTTGACAAGAGGATGAATATTGGTATATTTTAGGGGTTTTCAAAGTCACACAATGTGGGTTCCCTTCAGACAAAATGGAGACGACTCCCCCCTCCCCCTCCCAAACACACACACATACCACCTCCCTCCTTGTGAACAGGAAGTATCATTTTGCCATGGGGTCAGTGAGTTTGCTGGCTACAACTTGAGCCATGTTTTATTGAATTTCTTTGACTGTATTTACATTTTGGCAAATTAGCGGCATTAAAAGTTTGCAGAATTAACTATTAGCCGTTCCTGTTTGCAATGTACCCATGGATGTACTCATACAACTTATACTGGATTACGGTTAAGAGCTACAATGATTCATCGATTAGTCGATGGACAGAAAATGAAAATCTATTTTGATAATTCATTGTTTAAGTTAGAGATGTTCCGATACCACGTTTTTCCATCCCGATACTGATTCGGACACACTGAACTTCGGCCGATACTGAGTACCGATCCGATACCAGCGTGATAAAAAACTACTGTTGGGCTTTCTTTCAAACAAGAAAGCCCAACATTTAATGGCTCCAGCTTCTCAAATGCCTTATAATACAGTAAATTAAAAATCTTTGTTTTTTGGACTATTGTTTGGACTAAACAAAACATTTGATGATGTCACCTTTGACATTTTTTTTACTATTTTCTGATGTTTTATAGAGCAGACGATTAATACCTTAAACAAGAAAATGCATAACAGTCAGTTGCATGCCTTACTGTTTGAAAACCTCAGGTATAGTTTGTGTGTTTTGTCCCTGAGAACTGGAATAACATGAAAATATCACCACCTCAGCTATATTGTATGTGTACCTTTGTGTCTTATGTTGCACTATGGACCACATTAGGATAAATATTGTCTTCTACACAGACACCACATGTCCATAACCACTTTGGCTGAGTGGTAGTGAGGAAGCCCCTTTGCCTCACTTGGGATTCACTTGTCTCCAAGAAGTGCTAATCCTACACCACCCCGTGTCCTCCAAATTACTCCTCCTAAGCCGCCTGCACTATAAATAATTTGTTTGAAAGAAATGCAACCTCTTGGATGTGTGCTGTCTCCTTCATACTCCTCTTCGTTTTCCATCCCTCCACTCACATCTCCGCCTCTCAGGCATTTGGAAACATAAGCTTAGGCTGGTTTAGAACCTGTTTTTGACAACATAACCTGAAGTGACAGGCAGTTAGCAACCATTTCAAATGTTTTTACTATTTACTAAAAATCTACTGTTGCAGCACAGGACTTCACTACAGCCTATTCTGTTAAAGTACTACCCATGCAATATACCCAGGCAATTGCAGGTATGGTAAATTGTGGTGTCTTTGGCAGTAAGTTAACCATATCTTGCAGAATCTAGTAAATGTTAAGGTGTTTAACTGCTGCATGGTGATCAGAAATGTTACAGTAGTTCCTGATGCTAGTGTCTTTGTGTGTGACCCTCAGGCCTCCACTAATGTAAGTGCTCTCCTGGCCTACAGTAGGTGTGCGTTGTGTTAATATTAAATGGTGGGAACACAGGTAAGGTTACTGAACAGATATAGGCTACACATGCTTCATGCATATTGCAAACCCTGAATGACCTCCTAATTTTAGATGGGGATGACGTAGCGTGGTGGGGCGGGGTGGGATGTTCTCCGTCTCTGGTGACGGCCAGTGTTTCTCTCTGCTGTCAGCTCTGTTTATGGCGATATGAATTACATGGGAACATCATGTTATTCATGAATCAGTCTGCCTGTTCTTTGCATTATGTGGTGCACATTTACACATGGTTACGAAATTAATTTTATATCATCAGTGGTACTGAAAAACCGGACTGTACATAAGAAGTGGACGTTTTCCTGTGTTTGCTGAGCCGAAGACAAATTTCCACCCTGGTGGACAATAAAAAATGGTTATATTGTATTGTAAAGAAAAAGTGGTGTCACCATGACTTCACTGGACCGTGGACTGCCGTTTTGAAGCCTCAAGTTTGGCATTTTGGCCGTTGCCATTTTGTTTTTTTGCAACCAGAAGTGAGACGAGAGGGTGGAGCTAAGTACCACCAAACGCTGGATAAGACCAGGGTTGGAAATTAGCACCAGCCAAATGTTGGTAAAATATGCAAGTAAGTGCTAGATTCGCTTCACTCACCAGCCACAAAAAACAATGGTAATCTATTGAGTGGCTAGTAGGTTTTGGAATCCACCAGCCACAGTGGCAGCTGGACAAAAGAGTTAATTTCCTATGCTGAATAACACATTTTTAGGCGACCAAAATGTTGCAATTAACTTTCATGAACTGAAAACACACTGTGAAAGGGTTAAAGTTGTAAGACGAAAACACTGACAACTCCCAGACCGGACAACGCTGTGTTGGCGAACTGTCAATCACAAGGTAGCCATGCCCGAAAGCATACCCTGCTTTATGGTCTATTTGACTCTAAATGGGACCATAATTTACTAAATGAACATCATGCTGTATTGAAGAAGACTTGAAACTAGCGATTGAGACCATAAACTCATGTTTACAACATTTACTGAGGTAATAAATCAAGAGAGAAGTAGGCTCATTTTCTCATAGATTTCTATACAATCAGACTTCTTTTTGCAACCAGAGGAGTCGCCCCCTGCTGGATATTAGAAAGAATGCAAGTTTAAGGAACATCCTCAGTGACTTCACTTTTTAGACTTGAAGGTAGCCCACTGGGTTTACTGTGTATCCATCAATTCGATAAAAGAAAATCATTGATTTAACAGAAAATTAAGCCCCTTAGCAGCTGATAAATGGGATGTACTTAAAGGCCACATATTTGCTGGTTATAGATTTACTTGTTTTTTTCTCAGTTTCATATAATAAAATGAATCATTTGTTCTGATTAAGCAATCTTCAACATGCCTGTAGCCTCCACCCTACATCCTAACAACTTCCTCAGATTTTCAGGAAGAGGTATGTGGTGTAATCTCTCCAACTTGGGCGGTTGTGTTACTACTTCCCTGCTTCCTGTTGTCCCTTATTCTCCTGTCATGCATATCAGCATGCTCACAGCAAAGTTTGTGTTTTATTTATTCAATCTGCATTGACACACGTTTGAAATTAAATGATAACGGAGTCCTTATCAACAGAACAGAGAACAGTTTTGTGCCTCTAATCACTTATATACTGGATCGTATTTGATCACAAGCTGTGGCACAAAAACATATCCTGTTCTTTTTTAGAAATGCCTATATCTGAGTGTTAGGGCGCAGTCGGTCCCCCAAGGATCCAGGAAACGGGGACTGTACCACATTTGTTGTGAACTGTTTCAAACCAAAATAAATCCCAAATCGTTTCACTACCTTTACCGATATGTCCCTCACTTTTCCTCCCACAGGACGTAACGAGCCTCTGAAGAAAGACCGTCCCAAGTGGAAGAGCGACTATCCGATGACCGAGGGCCAGCTGCGGAGCAAGCGGGACGAGTTCTGGGACACGGCGCCGGCCTTCGAGGGCCGCAAAGAGATCTGGGATGCCCTGAAAGCTGCGGCCGTGGCCCTGGAGTGTAACGACCACGAGCTGGCCCAGGCTATAGTGGACGGAGCCAGTATCACACTGCCACATGGTGAGGACAGAAAACACATTCACACTCCTGCTCATATCTGAAATAATGTGTGAAAATGCACTTTCACACACAAAGTCAGTGAAACAACTTGTCCGGTTTCCTTCGACACCCCTCTCTAGGTACTCTCGCAGAGTGTTACGACGAACTCGGGAACCGCTACCAGCTGCCCGTCTACTGCCTGGCTCCACCTGTCAACCTCATCTCAGAGCGCAGTGACGACGACCCGAGCGATAGCCCCGAACCCCCTGTAGCACCCAAGAAGGAATTCCAGCTCAAGGTACTGTGAAAGGCATCCTAAAAGACTTGCTTGGATGTTTTTCTCATTTTTTTACGTTTTTAAATAATTCTGTAGCTTCCCAATGGTGTTCCTTATGTATTCAAATTCAAACATTCAAATGTTGGTCAAGGTACGTATGTTTTAGTGTCAAAATGCTATTTTCCCAAGCCCTTATAAAAACTTTTTCCCGTGTGACCTGACGTAGGTTTCTGTATGATGACGCTGCTACATGTACAATATATATATCCTTATAGTCAGTGTATTAACGTCATATACAGTAACTTAGATGGCGGTCGGCATGCTCCCAGTTTGGAGAAGCAGACAGGAGTACCGGCACGGAAACTAAGCAATGTACTGCTGTGTGCTTAAACTGACTGCTGCTCCTGTCCACAGCCACTTTACCTCGCCATCAGACAGCCCTTTCTGACGGGAAACTGTTTATTAACTGTCTTTGTTTATTCTGGAAAGACAAATTCCACCTGTGTCTGTATCTCTTTCGCCAAAGTTAATTTTCCTACTTCCTGTCCGCCGCAGGTACGACTGTCCACGGGCACGGACCTGCGCCTCAGCGCCAGCATGGCCGACACCATAGGGCTCCTGAAGAAGCAGCTGCAGGCCCAGGAGGACATCGACGCCAACCACCAGCGCTGGTTCTTCTCCGGGAAGCTGCTCACGGACAAGACGCGGCTGCAGGACACTAAGATCCAGAAGGACTTTGTCATCCAGGTCATCGTCAACCCGCAGGCCCTCCGAACCCCAAAGCTGTCACCCACCACCACTACCACCACCACCACCACCACCACGACCACCACCACCACCGCTGCCTCGTCGCCTGAGTCTGAATGACCGAGGACACAGGGGATAGATGGTGCGGCAGACGCTTACGGACCAGAGGTGTTTCCCCCTATTGCTGGATAACTTATGCTTTCTTGAGAACAGCTACTGTTGCTGAAATAAAATCGTACTGTGGAGGAACTACTTTGGAGCAAAAACAAGAGGGAGAAACTCAAAAGTGCTGCTTTCTTTCATCTACCATGTGTCATTGTATCTTTGGGGGGGTTGTTCTTTAAGTGAATCCAGTCACCACACTAACTCTGGAGATCCTCATCCACTTGTCTCTTTGAACCATCTTAAATTAAGAGCAGAAGTTGTCATGCAGCCTTTCAACCACATACAAAAATGTGCACATCATGCTGCACATGCAGACTCTGCCGTTTTTATCTGCACTGATGCTAACTAAGTGCCAATGGAAGAAATGCAGAGGTGTTGGTTCTAAAGCACATTTCTACTATGACGCCCGTGGACTCTGCACTGCAATCCTTTTTTTTCCCAGAGAGGCAGAGAGTGAGATACTGAACATTTACTTCTTTCTTTTCTCCTTCTTTCTTTTATTGAGGAAATAATGTAAACTGAGCTTTTTTGCACATTTTGAAGATTATTACTTTATTATTACTTTTGTGGTAGTTTGTGTGCCTTCTACAAGACGAAACAAAAAAAAAGGGGTTAATGTTCAGAAAGACGCTAGTTTTACCGCTAGGCTACGCCTTCTGTGTTTTTTTAGATTCAGGAACTCTTAGATCAATCCAAGCTATGACTGCTGCCTTTTTTAATGATTTCATTAATCTTGCAGACAAAACATTTGGTGTGTGGGTGCTGGCGGGTGTGTGTTTGTGTGTGTGTTGGGCAAAAAGGAATATGTATTTGGCCCATGTGAAACATTTCAGTTTAACGTAGCTGACAGAGACAAGACTGTTTCCCTGGTCATAGCTTTGCAGTCAATCGTATCATATATTATCTAGGGAAAGAGAAATTCCCAAAAATGATGGTCTTAAAAGCTGCATTATTGACCACTTAATGACCCTCCAGACCACTAGGGGGCAGCAACACAGCCCTGTTATACTGCATCCTTTAGTTGCTTAGGGCTTGTTGTCCCTTTTCTCACCACCTGATGAATGTAAATCCAGTATTCATTCGCCTTTTAATGCTCGATGCGGTCCAATAACATCAAAATGATCTGTCACATTTGTTCGCTCGATGGTTGACTTCTTTCACCAGCATACAGACGGCGTGTGTGAGCTCGGCTGCCTACATGTTGTATATGTGGGATTGGTGAGAGCCATTAGTACTCTATATGGAGCGGTGAACCAAAACAATGAGCTGAGGGCCGCAAAGAACGGCCGGTTCAGGTGTTGATTCTCAGTGGAACCCGCAGTACTAGCAACTCGTACAGGAGTTGTTGTTTTGTTTTAGTGTTAATATCAAAAATATTGTTTAAAGGTCCAGTGTGTAGGATTTAGGGAGATTAATTAATAAATTAATTAATCATTTGGTCTATAAAATAATAATAAATAAATAATAAAATGTCAGAAAATAGTGAGATATGTCCATCCCAGTTTCTCAAAGTCCAAGGTGATGTATTTAACGGTTTGTTTTATCAGTCCAAAACCCAAAGATATTCAATTTTTCTGCCATTTTTGCATGAAAAATCACTTTAACGGTTAACCGATTATCAATAGTTGGCGATTATTTTTCTGTTGATCAACTAGTCGACTTAATGTTGCAGCTCTACCTGAAACTAAGAATCGTTGTTTTCGTTAGCTTGGAATGAGCCCTTTATATCTACATAGGGAGCGGGTCCTCTTCACGGAGTCCGCCATGTTTCTACAGTAGCCCGGACAAACCAAACACTGGCTCTAGAGAGAGCCTTTTGCGTTTTTTACGTTACCCGAAGGCCACCGTAGTTCTGCGACACGCTTAGAAAAGAAGTCAGCGGAGGGGGTATTCAGTTGGTTGCAATCTGCAACCTCGCCACTAGATGCCACTAAATCCCACACACTGCTCCTTTAAAGGGACACTTCACCAAGTTAGACATGATTTGATTTGAAAGCGTTAAAAGTAGCATCACTTTTTCTGGATTTCAAAATAATTCATCATTTCACTTATGTTACTTTTCAATTGCTCTGTACCACTGCATTAGACTTTTTGTTTTGTCTGGAGGGCAAAGGGAGAGCTTGTAACCACTTTTCAAACATTTTGTGACTGTTCGCTTGCCTGAGCAGAAACATTGAAATGGAACAACTTTTATCGTTTTTAAAAATAGCTGTCCTTCAGGTAGGGAAGTGGCTCAGTGGGACATATGATAGATGAAATAAAAATGACATAAAAGATAAAGATTAACCTCTTACAAGTCATAAACATGCAGTGTTTGAACAAGCCATTTTGCCTGTTTCTCAGTTAGACGCTGAGCAGTGCCTGCCTTTAGCCTGTATATAGACTCTGATCATTGTTGTACAGCAAAGATAATTGTTTGAAATTGTTCCTCCAGCTTTGTCACCAACCACAGTGGAGGACAGAGGACAGAAACATGTCAGCCGCAGACTAAATTGCCTTGAATTTATGCTGGCAGCTCCCTGCTGGAGTCCCAATTAGGCCTGACAGTCTGCGTGGTAAAAACATTGTGGCTACATTCACACTGCAGCTCAAATTGCACAGTTTAGATATTCCCCCCCCATCACATGTGACATATCAGATTTTTGTCTGAGCACTGTGAACATCAGACAAATCCCACAGCTGGTGATGCATTTGGTTTCCTGCTCCCATGGATCATATGTAAGAAATCATATCCAGCAGCATGCTCGAGACATTTATCTGAACTCTGAAATGAATCTGAGACATTTGTGATATGTTTGACTACATTTCTGAGCAGTGTAAAGCAGCGTGACCCACAACAGATCACAAATTCCCCCCGTTTCAAACTTTTAGTCATTTAAGTTTTGAAATTTCAAAGATCCAGATAGAAAATTCAAGTGTCCTGGGTTTCCAATCTGAACTTGACTAACGTGGCTGACATAATGTAACCTGATGGGACGGAGGTTTGATCGGTTCCAGTCAGGCTTGACTGCTTATCTTTGGTAGCCTGAATGCTCCAGTTTTGATTTTTCATCTTGAATTTTGGTGCTTGTCTGAGACCAACTTGAAAAACTTGAATTTTGACCTGAATTTTTAGACCTGCAAAATGACTGAATTTGAAAAACTTGTTTGTTTTATAAATATTGGACACTTGAATTTTATGTCTATCGACCTTTAGAGTGGTGCAGTGATGACGTATTTTTGTAGGCCAACCAGGAAGTTAGCATCGCCCGGGTTCCCTCAACAAAAAGCCAATGGGATTTTTCCATTGGGTTTTGGATTATTGCAGAAAATAAGCCCTGTGGAAAACACACTTTTATGATACTTACACGTTTTGTTCAGCAAGATAATCTTCACAAATGAACCCCACTTTTTTTTTTTTAAGTGTAAATTCAATCACCAGAAGTAAAAAGCTAACATTAGCCTATAAACGTACTACACCACAGTCGCATGAACGCGAGTATAAACAACGAGACTTTAGCAGCAGACGAGTCGACGTGATGACGTTTAGTAGTCTCATTTAGCCACTTGTTAGCAACCACCTTTTTTAAGACACGTAAAGGCTTCACAATTCACGAATGGGATATTTAAAACCCATTAAAAAAAAAAAAACATTGACTTCCAGACGAGGGAACCGAAGTGCTAGAATGCTAACTCATTTCCGGGTTTTAGGACTCATTCCTGCACCACTCTATTTGTGAACCTTTTTAAAACAAAAATCAAGCTTTTGAAATTGCACAACTTGAAGGTACCCACTAGAAATGTCAAAGAGGGGACTTCGAACCACATGTATTCCATCCCAAAGAGTAGCTAAGATACAAAAATCTCTACTCTGCTTCTTTGCATGACTGTCACTTCCAGGTCATGTTAGTATCAGATTTGGGTTACATCCCAGAATAAATATTCAGGGCTGAGAATCGAGACCTGCTCTGTGAATGTATCCTGTATACTGTCCTCGTCATGGTAGAATTCTCAAAGTTTAGGTTGCATCCGAAATTCCATTCTAACATGCTATTTAGTACGCTAAAACCGTATGTGAGATATTTCAGTATGTCCGAAACCTTAGAAAGAAACCAATAGTATGCAAATTGCATACTATATCCAGTGAAATATTACAGTATGCAATGCTGGACACTACGGCGGCATAAATATCCCACAATGCAATGCAGAAGCGACAACAACGTTCATAACAGACGTTGACCGAAAGCTCTGTAACGTCAATAACGCTTCAATTTAAGTATAAAACATTTCCCTTTGCTAGGCGTGATATATATTTTAAATTACTTCAGACTTTGATTCTCAGAAACTGTTGTTTTGGAGGATTGCACAGGTTACCATGGTTACACGTTTCCAACCGGCAAGGAGGCTCTCAGGAAGTGACGATGTAAATTACTGCTCAGTGCGTCCGAAGACATACATACTACTGTTTGTTCACACAAGAGTATGTTGAACGATAGTACAAATATTGGGTATGTAGTGCATAGTATGTGATTTCGGACGCAGCCTTAGTGTTTTCTGTTTTTCCTCTAGTCTGTAGCTTGAAGTGCATTGTTTTCATGCACCGCTCCAAAGCAGTATGATCATGGAGGGGTTCAAATTAAACCGAGCCGCAGCTCACCACATCAAGAAAATGTTTTATTTTAGATACATTTTGTCTCTTTTCTATCCAGTTTCAGCCTCGAAGCTCATCACAATCACCCTTTTTTGTAATTTCCAGCCCTTTTTTTTTTGCTTTCCTTTTACCAATGGTTCTTCTGGGGATATTTCTTAAATCATTGTACGCAAACTTGAATAAGCCTTTTTCTCTGTATGTGCAATACAATAGACCTCATATAATTTTGTTCCTTTGACTCTACAGATTTCATAGAGCACCAGCTAACGAGTATTGTTATGGAAATGTCAATCTCCAGGCACAAGCCTGCTATAATCTGATGTCAGATAATCAGCTGTCGACTGTTTTCAGATGTTCATGTTTGTCACTTTTGAAATGTATTCCGAGCTGTCGTCTTCAGACGGGCTCTCGTCTTTCACGGAGTAAATATCTAAACATTAAAGATACCTACACAACTTTTCTCGCCCCAGTTGTCCGTTTAGCATTCTGCCGTACGCGTCTCAGCTGTGAAGGTTATGGTGTCATTGAGCCTCGGGGTGGGGACAAGCTCTGTTGACAACTTTATCGATGGCGTCTCCTGTTACAGCGTCCTCGCTGAAGTGAGCTATGGTTGGTGTTTGTCCTCATGTCACTATCTGTCCCTATGAGTTTCAACTCATTTTAGTAACAAGCAGTCGCCAAACTATAAGGTACAACATATTAGCACAATATAAAAGGGTTTAAAGGTATAATATGTAACAGTTGTCGTTTGCTGTTTGTAAACACACCGCATACAAAGTTGGCCACACCTCCACAGCTCTACATGCCGAGAGGGAGAGAGAGAGAGCAGCGATGGTGGAGCGAGCTGTAGAGTGACTGAAGAGAGAGAGCGGCGTTAGTGAGAGCAAAGCAGCAAATCAGAGAAATAAAACGTCATTTTCTGATTTGTTTCCTGGTGGTTACGTTCTAAAGCACAAATAAACACACAACTATCTCCGCATAACTCTGCGGGAAGGTGCCGAGTTAACGGATTTTGAATGAATGCAGGCTTCCTGTCTGCTGGCTGTGGTTCAGTGCTGCTCTCGTAAAAAGACACACACCGAGCATAGCTGCACTCACAGCACAGAGAGGATCCGGGGGATCACTGGAATACATTACACAACCTGTTCTCATCCGTGAAACGTTTTGTATCTCAGAGCTAAAGGGGGACTTTTGAGTTGGTATCAGAAGCTGAGGGGCGTGTCAAAGCGGCGGTATTTGACTACCTGAAGGGGCTGCACACCCTGCGCGCTGTTATTGGCTGGGGGTTACACCCCCACGTGGGACCCAAAGACTGGTTGCAGACGCCCAGCAGCGTCCCAAGTAAAGCAAAATAAGAAGAAAAGAGGAAATCCAGACAGAGGGCAGCAGGGTCTCTGCAGGAACAGACACCAACACACACTTCTACTGGGGCATAAGTGATGATTGAGAGGGATTATTTTTGTATCAGTCTATACATTGTTTTTTTTTGTAAATTATACCTTAAAGGAACTCTCAGTTTGCAACTCCAGAAGGAACCCCCTCATTGAGGGTTGTAGCAATCACAATATATCATTCAAAGAAGAGAGCTAAAGAGAGATCTCTGTTTTAAAGAAGCTGGTGGTGTGTTATGTAGTGTTTTTGTGTATGTAAAAGGTCTGCAAAGTTACAAAACCCAAAGTCCACGCCAAAGGGAGTTGAGCTTTGTTTATACTCGCGCGAGACACGGTGGCGCGGGTTTCCATAGATGGCGCGCGCACTACGAGCGTGCATAAAGGTATTTATGCTCAAGGCTTTGTTCGTTGCAATATGCTCCAAAACGCCAGGTAAGCAAGAAGTCACTGAGTGTTACCGGAAGGTAAAGTAGGCTGACTGGCAACAGTACTAAACACCGACGTACAGCCAAACATTGCATTTGTGTTCTGTAACTATTACTGTCGCTTACCTCCAAGTCTAAATTACTTTCTGTCTCTCGGTGCGTCCTCTCGGGTCAGCACTCTTTCCATGAGACCTTTTTTTTAGCTTTTACAAAACGATCTCTCATTCTTTCCCAGCCTGCAGCAAAAAGCCTATTCTTTCCCTAGTGTGTTGCCTATTTCTTTCCAAGTATCTAATGTCATGTCGCTGTGGTTTCTCAAGGAACAGTTGTAGACATGTCTGTACAGGCCAACCTGCTTGGCCAGTTTTCCCTTGAAGGCATCCATGTTGAAACGAAAGGCGCAGCGCACGCAGTGGGCGCGTAGTTACAAAAATTCAGAGGTGCACAACCAAGCGCCGCGACAACTTGCGGAGCCTTCGCGCACCACGCGAAAGCCGTGATGACGTAATTTTCTGCACACGCCAGCTTCACTACAGCGATCATAAACTGGGCTTTACTCTCCCCCACAGAAACACTGCTCCTGAACTACCTGAAACGCCTTTCTTGAAGTCCCACCTTTTCTTCCGGAACGCGGTGATGTCACCAAGTAACACATTTGCATAATACCTTCCCAGCGGGTAGTTCAGCACGCCCTCAAACGAAGCTAGTTAGAGCGGAGCAATGACCAATCACAACAGAGTGGGCCAGCTGACCAATCAGAGCAGACTGGGCTTTTCGGGAGGGGGAAATAAGCAATAGGTTGTCTTTAAGGGAAGGGCATAAACGCACAATAATATGCTTATAATAATATCACTTCTCTGTAGATGTAGTGGAGTATGTTGTCCTTGACTTGAAAAGAGCCTCAAGGTGTTACAATGCTAGTCAGATCCCCCTTTAGCATATCTAAAATCGGACACAGAGGTCAGACAGGTCCCCTTATAAAACCTCCAGTTAACCGTGAATGGAAAGGGACAGAAACCACAGCAGAGAAGAAAACATTATGTTATTTCCTTTAGCTGTTATTTTTTTATCTTACTTCTTTTGTCAGCCTTGTAATCTAAGGATACACCATAGCAAATTAAAGTGTTGATTTAGTTCGCTTAACGCTGTGAATTTCACTCCAGTGTGTCTCCAGCAATTCAACCTCAGTTATGTTTTTTTTTCTAAGTTAAAGTATAAGCCTATACTGGCATAACCTGCAAGTTACACCTCTCATTTTAGTAAAGACTAGGGCTGTCAACTGATCAAAATATTTAACCGTGATTAATCACATGATGTGATAAATCACGATTAAAATAATCACGCATTTTTTTTATCTGTTCAAAATGTACCTTAAAAGGAGATTTGTCCAGTATTTAATACTCTTATCAACATGGGAGTGGGCAAATATGCTGCTTCATGCAAATGTATGCATATATTTATGATTGGAAATCAATTAACAACACAAAACAATGACAAATATTGTCCAGAAATCCTCACAGGTACTGCATTTAGCATAAAAAATATGCTCAAATCATAACATGGCAAACTGCAGCCCAACAGGCAACAATAGCTGTCAGTGTGTCAGTGTGTTGACTTGACTATGACTTGCCCCAAACTGCATGTGATTATCATAAAGTGGGCATGTCTGTAAAGGGGAGACTTGTGGGTACCCATAGAACCCATTTTCATTCACTTATCTTGAGGTCAGAGGTCAAGGGACCCCTTTGAAAATGGCCATGACAGTTTTTCCTCATATAATGCCAGTATCATCACTCTAGCTTTAAAACTAAGCCTACAACCTCCAAAAGATCGATTGCGTTAATACGTTAAAGAAATTAGTGGCGTTAAAACGAATTTGCGTTAACTTTGACAGCCCTAGTAAAGACTAAAGGGAAAATTGTAAAGATTCACAAGAAATTTAGCATCCACATTCTTAGGATGAGAGGAGTTGGTAAAAGTATCGCTCAAGTTGAATTTCAGGCGTTTTGGAGGAGACGTTAATGTATGAAATAGGAAGATTTTGACCCCCCCAAAAAAACTACAGCTGCTAGCTTTTTGCGTAGCTTTTCCCGCATCTTCCTCAGTCACTGTACACCCATACACTCTGCACCTACTCATACATCAATTTTAGTATTCCAGTGTTTTCCACAGTCCGGAGCAAGGCAAAAAGACACCAATCAAAACGCCACACTCATTGTCCTGCACTCATTAGAATGTAGCACATTTCTACACATCTGAACACACCTAAGACTTAACTTTTTTTATTGGTACACGGGTGGAACTGAATTGCATTTGAAGCCGGTTATTAAGCTGGTCATAAAAGCCATAATAGACCAGGAATATTTATTTTACACTTACATGATGACCAATACCACTCCATACATTAAGAATTCAAATCCCCAGAAGGTATTGCAGCCATAAAGCACTCACTAAAGAGGAATCTCAAATGTGTTTTTCAAAATGTCTCTTAAAATGTATTATTTAGTCATAATATGGACATTTCTTGATGATGAATGGACACCCACAATTTATTGTACACTTGGTATGTCTTCATTTATATGCTGATTTTTGTTTTCAATCATGTTTTTAAACTGCTGAATAAAATTTTGTGTGAAAAAAAAGGATTGTTTTGTAATAATTCTTCTTCTTCCTCCTTCTTCCTGAATAAAGGAAGAATCAAATTGAGCCTTAAAGTGGCAAAAATCTGATTCAATTGGTTGCCTTTATTCTACAGCAAGTCTCCATGCAAAGATAAGATATCCATCTTTACCACAAGATGGTGCTCTGCTCTAGTGTAAGTGAAGTGAGTGGTAGGAGTGAAGGCGGGTATATGGAACACACACACAGCATTGTTTGTTTTAGCCTCTAACATATTCAGACGTGATTTAGAAGATGATTTACAGTAAAAAAGTCATTTTTTTCACAAAGACAAAGTTTTGCATCTTCACTTCAGGGCTCAAAAAGTCAATTGTAGCACATGAGCTGAGAAAAATTGCTCCTACATTTCCCAAAATGCATTTTGACCCATCAAAACAAGGGTGTGGACATGGTCATTGCAATCAAAGGTGGCTTTATAGGCGTATAAATGGGTTGGAAGCAGTGGGCTGCATGCGTTACTCATGTTTTAACAACCCTCAACAACCCTCAACACTCACATTAGTTTTACTCTGTTATGGCCCCATTTTATAATTGCTGAGGCCTCACAACGCTGTAATGTTTCAGCACTGCATTTCCCAGCAGCCACCTGTCAATCAAACAGCATTGGTGGGAAGGCAATGGGACTGTCTCACACACCTTAATAGGCTACTCTATCAAAAAGTAAGCACAATTACAAGCCAAGTATACCTTTCTGTAGGCCTATAAGGCAAGAATACTTAATTATACTTTTCTTAAGTATATCTCGATCAAAAGATTAAGTACAAGTAGGCCTATAAGCTAAGTATACTTAGACTTTTCTGTATACTTGTCAGTATGAGCCAAGTATACTTAGACTTTTCTTTATACTTGTCAAGTATACTTAGATTTTTCTGTATACTTGTCAGTATGAGCCAAGTATACTTATGTTAACTTTTGTTAAGTATATCTCTGATAAGTACATAAAAAATAAACTGAAAGTATACGCTCTTATTTTAAGTTTAAAAGAAGTATACTAACATCACTCTTGGATATACCTCTTTTTGGTAAGGGTTTCTAGAGTTTTCTTTTGATGAAGTTTCTGTAGGTGGCGCTCTTTCCACCTACAGAATTACAACTTCTGCTGAACTGTGGTGAGCATCCGTGGTTGTGATAATTAAGTTTTCCTTCTGTTTATAACAAACACACCAGAGCTGTTAAATCCATCATTTCCTGTCTGGCAGGCTGGAAAAGGCTGCAGCTAAGTGTTTGGAGTACAAAATGGATCCACTGCGCTCAGGTTTACTCAGTATTTTGTCATAGTAAATATCCATTAGAGGCATTTCTTTACTGGTACCGTTGTGCGAAAATACTGCCCATTGTTACTGTTGTGCTGCACATCTTGTAACAACTAATATTATCTTCTCAGTACATGGACAGGGAACTTTTCAAGCGGCGCAACTCTGTCTCTTTCTCTGCTCTCAGTCTCTGCAAACACAGGGTCTCCGGAGGGTTGTGGTGCACCGGGCCTGGAAAAAGCCCCTATTGACGGTGGAATTTCACAGGGAGAGCTGTGTTTGTGGTCACTCGGCCAGTCAGCCTTATTCTAAACTCTGTTTCCCCCACTGACAGACCCAGGATGACCCTGACGCCACAGCAGAGAGCTCGGAGGGTTTGGACATTACATGTCCCGGGCTGGGTTGTTAATTTGACTTAGTATCTCAGTCAATATGTTTTATGAAACTCCCACATCATAATGCTTGTGTCCAATTTTCTTTCCTTTGAGTCTTATCTGTGTGCAGCAAAAAACACCCCGAGTGGAAACATAAAGTTTTACACTAATCCGCCCTGATGAACTTATGACTGAAATTTTAGGAGTACATTACAACTAGGGCTGCCTAAAATAATGTGATAAAAATGTGTTAACGCAAATTTGTTTTAACACCACTAATTTCTTAAACACATTAATGCAATTGATCTTCCGGAGGTTGTAGCGGGCTCAGTTTTAAAGCTAGAGGGAGTCAGCACACTGACACACTGACAGCTGTTGTTGTCTGTTGGGCTGCAGTTTGCCATGTTATGATTTGAGAATATTTTTAATGCTAAATGCAGTACTGTGAGGGTTTCTGGACAATATCTGTCATTGTTTTGTGTTGTTAATTGATTTCCAATCATAAATATATACATACATTTGCATAAAGCAGCATTTTTGCCCACTCCCATGTTGATAAGAGTATTAAATACTTGACAAATCTCCCTTTAAGGTACATTTTGAACATATAAATATATAAATGTCTGATTAATTTGTGATTAATCATGATTATCTATGGACAATCATGCGCGATTAAATACAGTGCTCAAATGCACCAACTGGTCAAAGCTATATCATTTAATTTCTCTTTATCTTCTTGTTGTGCAGGCCCTTTTTGTGGGCTCCTCTGTTACAGGCTAGTGAAAAAGCCTTAGTTATTTTGCACAGAAATCTCCCAAAAAAGACAAAACAAACTCAGCATGTCACACTGAATCACAAAGTAAAGCTACAACCACATTGTACATTTGCTCATATGAAATTCTGTGTATGTCAGTATGGTGGAAAGTCTGCACCCACAGGAAATGGTGAAAAATGAGAGTAAAATAAAAACTGTCCAGAGAAAACTGGACTTGCCAGCAAATCTCCTGCCTGCATCCTCACCCCACTGGACATATAGATAGGTATGTGGATAAGATTCCCTGCCTTAAGGCCCAAATCTTACCACAAAATAATTTCTCCTGGCTCTTTGAAGGGAATCGGACCCTCTAGAGAATATAGTCTTTATATAACACGTTGGTGCATATCTTATGTTATTGTGATTAACTGAATTTTGCAATCCAAAGAGAGCCAATGAGACGGAATATGACAAAAATAATCTTGTTTCTGGATGAACTTGAGAATCATAAAGACAGACCAGGACTAGGTTTTTTTTTTCAGCGTTTTTGATTGTATACACTGGACTTGTATGTGTGTGTTGTAAGTGGTATGTACTGTAGGCTACTGTAAGCGGATGTGAGAAAATATGAGTGGATGTGATATAGAGGAGCACTGGACTTTCATTTGTAAACCACAAGGATCAGAACAAGGGGGGGAAAGTCAGCGCACATCAACATGTGTTGAGACTTTAAACAGGGGCCACAGGGTTAAAGGGTATAGACAGTCCCCCCCCCCCCCCCCCCCCCCCCCCCCCCCCTAAAGATTAAAGCCACGACGGGAGTGACCGTGTGAAGTCAGGCTGCTACTGACTTTTTAGGAATCTGTTTGTCTGCCTGGTTTGTGTAGAAGTGACAGGACAACAGATTAAATTTAAATTATACAAATATTTCCCAGAAAAAGAGAAACCTTAGCAGCCGTAGCTAAGGAACTAGCATTTTTATTGTTATTTGTTTGTGTAAGTATCATTATACCAGATTTCAGTGAAAAAAGGCAAAAATAAATAATGCAAATAACCTCCTGCGTATGAACGCAATTTGAATCCTGAGAGGTACTGGCGGACTCCGCCACCAACAATAAATAGCAATTGCTGAAATTAAAAAATGAGACCATAAGGGTTTGATTTTATGAAAATCTTAAAGGTGCAGTGTGTAGGATCTGGCGGCATTTAGCGGTGAGGTTTCAGATTGCAACCAACTGAAACTTCTGGTGTGTGCCATGCGTGTAGGAGAACTACAGTGGCTGACGCTAAAACGTAAATGGTCCTCTCTAGAGACAGTGTTTGGTTTGTCCTTTCTGGGCTACTGTAGAAACGTGGCGGCCGGCTCCGTGAAGAGGACCCGCTCCCTATGTAGATATAAACAGCTCATTCTAAAGTAACAAAAACACAACGATTCATATTTTCAAGTGATTATACACTAAAGAAAACATATTTATTCATATTATATTTAATTTATAACTTAAAGCAGATACAGATACATGGTGCGTATTCCAAAACTTCATAACATATCACACATTTCCACACAGCAGACCTTACAGAGATGATGGTTCGGAGGACAAACATGCAAATACTATGTGATGATTTTATACGTCACATAATTTGATGAAGTAGTATAGATTTTCGTGGGATTAAGAACACAGGTGATCTCTGAAAATAGGCTATTCCAAATAATTAATTAGCATCTAAAGGGCTGTTTAGGGAGCGGGTCCTCTTCACGGAGTCCGCCATGTTTCTACAGTAGCCCAGAATGGACAAACCAAACACTGGCTCTAGATAGGGCCATTCACGTTTTCAGGTTCTTGCGTCGGCCACCGTAGTTCTCCTATACACTTGGCACACGGGAGAGGTTTCAGTTGGTTGCAATCTGCAACCTCGCCACCAGATGCCGCCAGATCCTACACACTGCACCTTTAACTTTTAAAAAAATATTTGATGACAATTGATTAACAGGGTGTGAATCGCCTCCATATGTCTGATGAATAACAAAAACACATTTTGTGTAAGTGTACATTTGTTGTACCCTGTAAATATATTTTCCACTCTCATTATACAGCCTCTGGTTTATGATGGTGTAATTACAGAGGATGTTGCTGTTCATGGTCCCCTGCTGCTGTAATTAACTGGTAGCAGCAGCACAGAGAAAGCACACAAACGTATGATGATTAATGAGGAAACAAAATGCTGGGAAACTACATAAATGCACACATTGGTTTAAAGCATCAGCAGGCACATTTTTTTTGGCATCACGGGGCAAAAATTCCATAATAACCTTTCCGCATATTGTAATTCAAGTGTTCTGAGAGAAAATTAGACTTGTGCACCTCCTCATGGCTCTGTTTTCAGGTTTTACAAAATCTTGGCCAATCACAAGTCATTTCAGAGAGAGCTTTCCTATTGAGCGTTCCTATTGGCTGTGCTCCGGCTCCATTTGCTTTTCTCAACTGATCTCAACATGGCTGCCGGGTCACAAACTTTCTCATTTTACAGATAAACAGTACACTACAAGATGATTCTGAAAACATCTGAGGCGAGAAATAGGCATTAACGTAACATAATATTGATTCATATTTGATCAGCGCTGTTTGACCGTTTGATCAGAGTTTGCGAGTGATTGACAGCTGCTCAGAGATGGCAAGGCTGAAGCTCGGCTCTGATTGGTTGTTTTCTCCAGTGCAGCATTGGTTTTGTCTCATACTGTCAGGATATAGTGATCGTTTTATAAAAATAACTTTTTTTTAATCATATTTGCTCCATTTCTACCCACGGCAGCTTTAAGGTGGTTAAGATTTATGACAACAGGCTTCAGCATAAGCTAGTGACTCTTCATATGTCTCATAATTATCATCCCATCATGCCCTGCGCCCATTCCCCTGCAAAATGCGCCAGTCTGCCACGTGAGGGAGGCGCAAAACGAGATCTTGACCCATTTTTCCTCCTCTTTCTCTCTTTCTCTCCTCCTCAGTCTGAAACATGAAACCTGGTCCATTTCAGCCCAGTCTGTCTGTCTCCCGGGCTCCTCCAGTTCCTCCAGCTCCAACAACACTGCTCTACATTACTCCAGCTTCATTTGGCTTCTTCACACCACTTTTGACACTTTGACAGGAAACTTTTATCCATTTTTTTTAATAAACCGCCACCTATTCATTTGATCCATTTCTCCCATTGGCGCCGGGTTTCTGCAAATGCTGTTTGTAAAACTTTTTTTTCCTGCTAACTTGCATGCGGAGTCTGAAACAACAGAAACTTGTATTTAGTGATCATTCCCATTGAGAGAAAGAAAGCATCTCTGTGAGTGGCCATGATGGTAAACTGAGCTCAACACAACAGAGACGGTGAAGCATCGCCTGCATCCTTTCTCTGCTCTTTGTTGCATCTCTGCCTCTCTAACTAACTCTCTCTGGGATGTAAGAAGACACTCAAGCTGTTTTTTCTTTTTATCCATAAAGGAATTAACTTTTTTTTCCCCCTCCCGAGGACAAACTATGGCGAGACTTTTGTTGAACATGCGTCTTGTTCTGGTTTTGTTGGGATTATTTTTGCTTTCTTGTCCATCTGTGAGAGGCGAGCCGGAGCAGCAGGAGGAGGAGGAGGAGGAGAGCTCCTGTCAGGGCGCCTTCGACCTCTACTTCGTGCTGGATAAGTAAGTGGAAACAAGCTTAACACTGTTTTACATTCATAAAGACATTATAAGAATACAACTGTTTTACATTCATAAAGACATTATAAGAATACAACTGTTTTACATTCCTAAAGACATAAGAGAAATACAACTGGGATACTAGCCTACGGCAGTTTCAAGAGTGAAAGAAGCTAGCAAAGCACCTAAAAGAAGCTAGTAAAGCACCTAAAATAAGCTAGCAAAACACCTAAAATAAGCTAGTAAAACACCTAAAAGAAGCTAGCAAAACACCTAAAAGAAGCTAGCAAAGCACCTAAAATAAGCTAGTAAAGCACCTAAAATAAGCTAGCAAAACACCTAAAATAAGCTAGTAAAGCACCTAAAATAAGCTAGCAAAACACCTAAAAGAAGCTAGCAAAGCACCTAAAATAAGCTAACCAAACACCTAAAATAAGCTAGTAAAACACCTAAAAGAAGCTAGCAAAGCACCTAAAATAAGCTAGTAAAGCACCTAAAAGAAGCTAGCAAAACACCTAAAATAAGCTAGCAAAATA